>BMAW01072503.1:85931-173514 GCA_019974015.1 Nephila pilipes | reverse complement strand
AAAAAAAAAAAAAAAAAGCGTATATTAGAATTTTAAAAAGAAACACAAATTTACCTTTAGTTTTATTATAATGGACGTATGTTTTGCTTGGGACCTTAAACATATATTTGAATGTAATGGCAATACTCATATATGTAAAAAGTATTTTTACTATTTGCGCGGAAAATTGTGAGAATTGAGATTCAAAAATTCTAAAATGATTATTTTGTCTTTGTAGAATAAGACGAAACAGTTCTTGCAAATAAAACCGGGAAACATATTGATAGAAATTTATTCAAATACTTTCACTATATTTTACTCTGCTTGGAAGGGTTTTATCAAAATGATATTTTCATTAATGAAACAATCTCCGATATATTTAATTTTTAAGAGTATTTTTATATCCAAGTAATAACGGAATAATTAGATTTTTTTAAAACTTGAAAGTATTCTTACATCGAACAAATAAATAAATAAATAAATAAAAGAAAGAAAGAAAAAAAAAAAAAAAATGCAACGAGGAATTTTTTAAATATTTAAATATTATTGAAAGAAAAAGCTTTAAAAAAATTAGAAATAAACTCCCTCTTTCACTTTAAGCTGATTTTTCCTTTTCCCTTCACTCCTGAAAAACGCACTGTTCAGTATATATATATATATATATATATCTTGTTTACTTACTCACTGCAGCATTTTATTCTTGATGAATTGCATTAATCATTCATTTCATATTTTTTTGAAATTATAATTTGTCACTTTTTTTCAAAAATATATTAATTTTTATTAGGATAAGTTCACCTACATGTGACAATAGATCTCAACACACTTTAAGCTTAATATAAAATGTCTCCTTTATTCTTGAAAACATGCCCTGTTCAGTATTTTTTTTGCTGACTTATTCGTTGCAGTAATTCACACTTGATTATTTATTTTTACCACTTATTTCAAATGATTTTAAAATTGACATTAGATATTTTTTCTGAAATATATTTGGGACAACTTTCGTTACTTAATTTTATTAGAGAAGTAAATTTTTTTTTTTAAAAGTAGAGTTGATTCAAATACTGTTTTGAAGACACTTAAAACTAAAATGCTTTAGCAGACTTATTTTCAAAATATTAGTACTACAGATATGAAGTATAGATTTATTAGCTCCAAATTAATTTAAACAATTTCATAGTTTGATGAAGGAAGAAATTTACTCATGGAAAGTTAAAAATGAAATTGTTTTCTTTTATTTAACTAAACCAATCACAACTGTCACTATTTGACAAAATTAAGCCTCAGTTGAGGTAAACGAAGTAATTAATGATTTGAAAATATTTAGCGGCAAATGTAGGTTGTTCCTAAAAAAATTGCGGAGCTAGAGAAAAAAATTCGTCTCTCCTCAAGTTAATTCGAATAATTTGAAATGTGGTAGGCGATAAGTTTGCTACGCGAACAAAGAAAGTTCATCTACTATTCATCAGCATTATCTACTAAACTAGATAATGCTGCTTGCATATTTGTATAAGAAAGCTGAGGAAAGGAACGTAAACTCATTGGAAAAATTGAATCGATAAAACAGAATTAAATAACTTATAAAATATAAAGTTAAATACATATATGAAGGAACTTAACACTGTTTCAACAAATAATCTGTTAAACCTCCTTCTAAATTTGAGAGGAGGTTATGTTATTCTTCCTACAATTATGACAAAAATTATGTTATTCTTCCTACAATTGAGAACCAATTGTAGGAAGAATAACATAATTTTTTTTTAAAAAAATTATGTTGAATCTTATCTAATAGTCATGATAAAAAATGGCCATGCAATCACCATTAGTTAACTTCCATTAAAATTTATTCGTTAAACTGCTTATGTTTATTTTAAATACATAGATGATTTAAGCCCTTTATGACAATTTTGGTAATATTCTTCATAAAAAATTAGTTACCTCTCTGAATTTTCGTAAATATCTATTCACATACATCATATAGTTATACATGCAAGCAGCTGATAACTGTGAAGGTCATGGCGAAATGTTATACATATACTTACACACGTGTTTTCGTTTAATAACCAATATTTTTTTTTTCTGCTTCAAATGTCTGATAAAAAGAAACACAACAGATATAAATGTAAGCTAAAATTATACAAAACTGGTGGAAACAAGTTTGCAAAATACTGAAAATAATTTGGAAAAAAAAAAAAATATTATTATTATTTCAATATCTTAAACCATTAACTTATTTCAATATCTTAAACCATTATTGCGAGAAATGTAAGATTTTGTAAAGGGGAAAAAAACCAATGTAGTTTAAAACCTACATATGTATGTTTGTATCTTTTACTTTATTGTAACAAAAGCATGTTTACCTTTAATGTCACATGAGCGGGGATTATTATTTTTTTGAAATTCTTTCCTCTTTCGTACTTATTAATTAAATAAATTGTATCAATAGGCTATTCGCGTTCTTTTCTTAATTAATATGGGGACTTCTTATAGTTTAAATTACTAATTATATAAAAAAGAACCCTCGACTGAATCAAGTGAAACGTGTTTACACAAAGACTAAAGAAGTTGGAAGAAAGGAAGTAGGATTGAGAAGGAATTGAGCAGAGAGCCAATTATACTTGCTCATATGTGAAATCTAAATTGATACTTCTGGAGAAAAGATTTGACTCTGTCTTGAAAAATTGAATCTTCACCATAACTACATAATACACTCAGATCCGAGTATCCGAGCATGTTTGATATTTACGTAAAACTTTTAGTTAACGTGTTAAAGGACTGTGAATTGATGGAGAGTATTTCCCTTACTAGCATAAGTAAATGATTTGAATAATAACCCGGGATTGTTTTAATTAAATGGAAGTGTATATATTTGTGCCGAGATTTTAAGTTAGAGACTTTAAGTTTATGATTTAAGTTGACATAACAGGGGTGTTAGCTAATAAGGAAGCGTTGCAGAATATTTTGAATTTACTTGCATTTTTAAAATAGAGGTATTAGGAATTATTACTGTTGAAAAATATAAAACTGAAACTGTTTTCGTCTTTTACAGTGTTGCAAATACCGTCAACAAATTTGCGTATAATCTTTGTTTATAGCGTCAAACACTGTAAAAAAGAAAACGAAGAACTCGCAAATCGATTTGTTGAAAGGAAATTAAGAGGAGGTGTTTGCTCAAATGGTGAATGTGAAATCAGTTTAGTTTACAGTAACTGCCGTATCCGCCCTGTAAGTATACTTCATTTAGTCACATTATTAAAAAATATTTTTATTACAAGAAAAGATCAAGAAAATTGATCGTAATAAGGAAAAAAATCATCAAGATATACCAAATTAATAAAATATTTGAGGATTACTTTGGAAAATTTGCTTTATTTTTAATTACTTCATTTGTCTTCTTCTTTAATGGTGTGACAGCTCCGAATGGACTCCGACTTTCCTTAGAATTCCATTTCATGCCGTTTACGACGGCCGGGGACTTCTTGTTACGAATACTTCTTTTGATTTTGCAACAAGAAGTTTTTTTCGGAGTGGGGTTTTTAGCCCACGCCCAACTCCCAACCTGGAGGACCAGTCCCCTCAGGCAGTAATCTCCAGATGCAGGATTCCCGTCTATACCTTCAGACACTGTGTACCCATTTTATTCACCTCTTACGACATGCATGAGCTACAGTGGGACTATTCTTTCACACCCGGTCGCCACAAGGGTGACTTCATTTTTAAGTATGACTTTATACATTTTTATAAATTCTATTTCATCTAGACAGTTCACTTCCATTTCCCAAATCTGTTTATGAAAATACCAAGGATCAGAAGAGATGTTTTTATAATTTATTGCAAATCATCAAAAGGGGAGAGATTAATGTTCACAATTGCACTACTTCTTAAAGAGGAGTATAGTCAGCCATTACTGTATCTTTAACGAATTTAACTTGGAGTGCGACCACTTTTGACTTAGGATAATTTCTAACTCTGAAAATTAATTTCAATTTGCTCAATCTCACAACTTTCTGCTTTGTTAAATTATTTTGTTAACTTAGAGCTGAGATTTACTTTGCTTTACCCTTTAAGCCTTAGACAGAACTCACGTGTCCCATGAATGAGAATACTGATACCAAAAAACAAGACACTGTCCCACAGATGTTCAAGTTCAGAACTCAACTCACGATGATTAGTATCAAAAACTATCCATTGATCCAAAGAACCTAAACTGTTTGATGGAACATTTGATCCAAGCAAGTAAAATCTTTGAGATACATATGTCCATGTTCCCAAAATTGCTCTTCCATTTTCATATGCATGACTAAGCATGATCGTCCTTCGACGCAAGGCTATTCGCGATTTTCTCTTCACTAACCTCGGGAACTTAATAGTAAATTGAATTGCATTAAATTATTATTTCTTCCCAAACAAAATCAAAAGGTGATTTGAAGATATTTTTGACTAATTTGAAGGATATTAGCACAATATTATAGAATTTGAATACAAGTATTTTTTTATGAATATGATCGGATGTTTATCAATACAGTAGTTTTTGGGAAAAAAAAGGCAGAAAAGAAGAGAGAGAGAGAGAGAATTTAGTACAAAGATAAAAACAACCACTGTAATTAATCATTGTTTTAGGTTTAGCATTTTGTAAACAATAAACTAAAATTGTTATTTTTTTCAGTTACCAATACCAAGTTTGAGAGTAACAGTGAGCATTACACTTCCTGCAATTCCAAATGGAAATTGTGATGTAGACTGCACACGAAAAAAGATGACGGATGTTAAAGACAAAGTATGTTAGGCACAAATATTATTAATTTTTTCAAAAACGAAATTACATTTTAAGTTTAATTAATAATCGGAAATTTCGTGAGATAGTTAAACCTTACACATTATTTGTTTAAAAAGTTTATAATGATAACGATTGTTTCTCATATTCATATTTAATGTAATGAAATATAATTTTATGTACGAATTAAAGTTAGGTATTAATTGTCTAAAAAATACCAAAATCTTTATTATTGGAATAGTGAAATATTGAATTATTCAGCATTATTATTTCTAAAATAGTTCTATTCACTTTGTATTATATCAATATTGCGTTTATTTAGCTATGTTAACAGAACAAATGCGCACACACAAAACAAGTATCAGCCTCTTCCCCTAACATTATGATGCTCGCTTGTACGCATGTATCCCGTTTTCGTTGAGCTTCACCAATTACCTGAAGTTGTTTTGATACGGATCGTAATGTTACAATTTAAGTTAGATTGTGACATGGACTTTTCGCAAATTTTCTCTTCGACTAACATCAGGAATCCTTTCTGATTTTATATTTAAGTTCCCAGATTCTTCCCAATCAAATAAAACGAGATATAAGTTTCGTAAATTTAGGAAGTGGAGTGAAAAGTAATAATCAAGCAATGTAAATGCGACAGATAATTGAAACGAATAAGAAAGTTACGGTAATAAGAAGGGTTTAATGGGTTTTGCGCGGAAGTTTTCTAGATTGTATAGCAAATTTTGTGAGATATTAGGACTCAACGCTGTTGGAGCAATTGAAGGAGGTACTTGAATCGTATTCCGGTAAGCTTACTCTTTGATAGATGATAGAAGTTGTTGGTACTCGCGGATAGGGATTTAGTTTTGGTAAGCATCATTATCAGACGATTAATAATAATTATTTTGGATGTAATCGACTATTTTAATTAAATTGTCTGAGCTTGAACTAAATTGAAATTTAGATCTTGTAATTAGAGTGATCTTTAAGCTTACAAACGAGACGAGTAATAGGATACCATCAGAATATTCATTCAGTTGCAACAACTAGGTATTAATTAAAGAAATGCCGTACCATCGGGTGATTAAAAGACATTGTTTATTTTAGAACATTAAAATACTTTACATAATTAACTTATCAGTCTGAAAAAGGATCGGAGCAACGGAAATGGCTTTGTATTTTGTTATTGATCCCTGCTCACACGCATCTCTACTGAGACTTTCTTACCTTTTATCAAGAAAATATGACAGTACCGCCAAGCCTTAAATAGGGACATTCGGTCCCGTTTGATTTTCGCCAAAATCAAGTGACAGGACACAATATGTGGCAGTTACTATCCAATTCTAACTTAAAAAAACATTCGCACCTTTCCGCAGAAATACCGATTGGATGAATCATCTCCTGCTGCAGTAGAAATTCGCTGGGACTTTAAATAAATTACAAGTTCTGAGCTGCCCCATCAGCTCGGCAGCTCCTTTTTGAGTAGCGATGCAATCCATATCCATTTTTATCGTTAGCCTCAGCATTTTCAATATTCTTTCAATTCAGTGGATAGTATTAAATGAACTCTTATTTAAAAGGCGTACAAAGGCCTAAATATATCTAGCATTTGGGAATCTTGAATGAATAAAACCACTATCATAAATATGATACAAAGTATAATAAATTTTAAAATAAAAACGTACGTGGTTTGATTTAATTTGTCTTAAAGTGTGTGTTTACACTTGGGAAGGTTTAGTTTTAGAATGATTGTTTTATTAACGACGCACTGAGAAAAAACTCGAGGACTGTTGGTGACGGACCTCATAATTTTGAACCTCGATCAAGTGACGAGGAGACATCTGAACTAGCACTTGCCTCTCCAAACTTCGAAACCATAGTTTTAGAAGGAAAAGGAAACAATTAATCAAAAAAAGAATATGTGCACCAAAATTAAATGCATCTAACGTATTACAAATTATTTTATAAAGTTGCCTTTAAGAAACGATAAACAATTTCTAGCTTTCAATTAACTCTCTTAGTGGTCTTCCATTACGATTAAAATTAATACCTTTGTAGTGTTGATAACGTTACAGAAATTTTTCATCCGTAAAATTATATATTTTACTTAAAGAGTTGGTATGTTATTATATTTTTTTTTATCAAAAAACTTCAATTATCACTAAATACATATTGTACAAAAACATCTTTTGTAAAGAGAGGGAGAGAGACAAGCGTGCGCGGTTTTAGAGTTTTAATTTAAAACCAAAATGATTTGTCTCCTATTTTTAATCTTAGTGTTTAAAAGCTATTACTTGAAATGGTAATCTTGAAACTCTATTTTAAAATGACATGTCCTAACGTTATCTTTTGTTTCCTAAAAAAGACATCATTAAAACAAAAACGGTATTTTTACAACTTAAATTTTATCAAAATGGAAAAAAAAGAAACAAATTAAGATTCTCTGCTTCACTAAATGAGTTTAATAAGTATAAGAAATTGAATTAAATTACAAAAAAATTACGTATCAAAATATAATTTACATTCTGCAAAATCCCGAGGACTTTGATTTTCGAACACTGCACATTAAAACGAATCGGAACCATTTTTTATCCCGTCTTAACGTTAGAAAAACTATTCTATGTAGACATTAATCTAAAAACTATTTCGGAATCCTGACGTGAAAAAAAGAGATCTCTTTGACAGAGAAACGACATTTTTCAATTCTGAACCTTATCCAAATGAAAGGAAAGATTGAGTTCTGGTCCTCGATTCTTAGAATTAACTTTGAAGTCAATCTCTTTTCACAACTTTGACATCTCTATGCAGGTGATGAAAGAAGTAGTGCGAATAGTTATGAAAGGAGACAGTTTGAAATTACCAGGAGAAAGAGAAGATCTTGCAATATCGTACTATGATAGCAAAGAAGATTTGATGTGTGACCCAGGATTTGAAATGAAAAATTTAGCTTCAAGGCCATTATGTGGTGAGGATAAATTTTTTCAACAGAATTTGTTATATTTGAAAGTCTTAAAGAAATTTATAGCAAAATAGTTATAAATTTAATATAAAGAAATTTACAAATTAATAATTACTAAAGAAAACACACACAGAACTCATTTGGTCTTTGTTCACACACATATGCAAAACGAATATTTGTCAAGGCGTGTTTGTTTCTTGCTTTCTGTTTTTTTAAATAAATAATCTAATCAAATTAACAATAAATATTTTGTAGTAGGGCTCAGTTATTTTACGATAAGATCAGAAATTTACATAATTATTTTCATTCAGTTTTTGTAATTTAGAAAAAATATATTATTAACAAAATGAATAGGACTAAAATTAAGATCTTCGGAACAGTTTTCTCAAACTTTATTTTGATACATCTTTTGGTCATAACTTTTTGCATGATGCATTTTCTCAACCAAGATTTAAAATTCTAATATTCAGTAACAACTCAATACTTATATTCGGCTCAAAATTTCTTATATTCAGTAATAATTCAACAGTACGTAATTTAGAATAAAATCAACAGTACACAAATCAATAGCAATTCAACTGTTTGCAATTCAGTAACAATTTAGTGGTACGCAATTCGGTATCAATGAAAAAAAAAAATTAAAGTTTTTAGAACAACGTTATCAAAGTTTCTTCTCGAAAATCCCTTGTTTATAACTTTTATGTGACGTATTCTTTTTCTATGTTTGTCCTAATGTTTTGAAATCATTCTTGTAGTCCGATATGGTGCACAGTTTTGTTACGTTGCATAAATTCTGTTAAAATAAAAAAAAAGGAAATAATTATTTCTATTTATACTTTCTTATAATATTCTAGATATTTACATGAACCCTGTTATGATCGCAAAAATGTAGTTTCTGCTCAAGGTAATAGTTTTCAAATCTTAATGTTGGAGAAAAAAAAATCGTAAAATAAAATGAAGTGTATAAATTAAGTGTGTGTGTGTTTGTCATTCCACAAGGAATACATTGTGGGAAAGAATGCATTATAATTAAATTTAAATGTAACTTTATAGATTACAAATTTTCTTCCATCAGCCAATTTTTACATATGGATATAAAAAGACCACCATAGGGTTAAAACATGTTTCTCGATAGAACTTCAGGAGTACTAAACTAGATAATCAAAATTATGATATGGTTTTATTTATTTGTTTTGGTTTGTCCAATATTATCTACTAATTTAAAATAATACAGAGAAACATTAATTAAACTGAATTAATTTTTTTAGTCCCATGCAAGCCAGGATATTATTTAAACAACGGCTATTGTATTCCTTGCCGCTTTGATCAATATTCAGAAAGATTTGCTCAAACTGAATGTCGACCTTGTGGTGAAAAGAAAGAGACATCAAGAAGGGCTACGAGGAGCAAAAACGACTGCCACAGTGAGTTAGTTCTGTAAAATTTTAACAATCCATTTTTTTTTTGTTAAAGATTTCTTTTACTTTAAGTTAAACTTGAAAGCCCGCGTTGAAATTATTTTCCCAACAAACTTCCTGGGATCCACGGGAAAGAAAGAATCAATCATGGATCGCCAAGGTCACTAGGTAAAATAGACAAAGGCATGCTTGCGAGCAATAAGGATAAAACCAAATACTCCACCCTAATCTGCAGTTCCCTTTGTGCTGATCGAAAGTTCGACAGGATATTGTTCTAAGAGAGAGGCTAGTGAAGAGCACTTTTGACGGGTATATATCGACGAGCTGAATTTCCCCTAACAACTCGGTTATAAGCATCTTTAAAGACGATTACTTCCCGAAGATTTTTTTAGTTTCGAAAAAATCAAATCTACGAGTACGAAAATCAGTCAGATAGGACTGTGGTTTTTTACTAGAGGTACCTATATGCCAGGAGGTATATGAGAGAGCGTTAGGGGGTACGTTAAAAGAAAACAGTAATGGTGGCATTCATCTAAAAAGAAATAAAAAAGATTAAAAAGGACCTTCTCATTATTGACTTTCGAACAGAAAAAATCGAAAAAGCTCTGATCAGATTCTATTGTGAAGAACTTTTTCATGGGCGGACACCTTTAATTCGCGATAGTGGAGTCCATGGTTGCTAAATCGTGAGTTAAGTGAACGATAAGCTACAACATTAGTATAAATTGAACGATAATATAAATTTTAACATCAATAGGAATTTCTTGCAACCCGTTTAACCATGTAGACATTACTAACCCCGGAAAGACACGCGCTATGAATTAAAACACGAGAATGCGCGCAGAATGTGCTGATACCCCAAGCAAATTAAACGGCATAATAAGGTACAAATTATTATTTTTTAAAAAAAATCAGGCAGTTTATTGTAATTATAACGTTTGTTAAGCGATATAGTAACTATAAGCTGTACGATAATTTATCGATAAACTAAATATAGGTAACAAATAAAGTTAAAAAAAAATTAAGTTCTTTTCGGAAGACTATGTAAGAAATAAATGATTTTTTAATGAATAATTTATATTTTTAAATATTTCGTGTAATTTTAATATACATTTACATTACTGAGTATAACTATTTTGAGAGTATAGGGTATACATGGATCAGCGGCAAATTTATTGTTTACAGTTATTTCTAGACGATTGGACATGTCTGGATTGTCAAGCAATTGCTTTTATTACAGAATGAGATGCTTTGCGTTTCTGAACTCGAAAAGCCTCTTTCTGTCTCTTTTTTACCTTGTATTTTCCCATAAAAAAGATAATTTAATCACACGCATTATCTTCTGAAGAGTCGCACTCCTCCTTTAGCCTGAAGATTACTATCTGAATCTCCTATTTCTTCCTCAAGGTCTCTTGATCCGTAAAAACATAGCATAATTAAAAAGCAACAACATGTAAAAACATAATTTTAAACAGAGTCTCCGCAACTTATGACCGTGTCCCGTCCTGACTAATAGGTTATAGGTCGGATTTCGTATTCTTTCAACACTATTTTCATTTAAACGGGTTATAAAAATTAAACATGAAACACAAAAATTCAATTTAAGTACTTATAATTATCATACATTATGTGAAAAATACATAATATGTACTCTATTATTAGTAACATCCACTGGTTATTATCTTCATTTGTCATTATTAATTATAATTATTAGACTTAATGGTAAATAAAATGATGAGTGAAAATTTACATACAGATGAATCAAACAATTTTTTTTATTCAAGTTATGAATAATTAAAGGTGATGTCTATTTACTCCCTCTATGACTAATTGGCTTAAGCGCTCTTGAATTATTGTTTACAATATTAAGTTATCCCTTACCGATCCGTCGGGTTTGAGTAAATAGATCGAGTCTTCAATTCTTGAACTCTTTTTTTTCCTAGCTTTTCAAAGATCCCTCTGATCGCTTCTTCTTCGAACGAATGTTCGCTGTCATTTTTTAACTATTTTCTAACTATAATTTTTAACTAATTTTCAATTCCCTTATTAAATTTTTTGCCTCTTACTTATGCACCTGTGATCAAATATATTCACAATTTCTATCTAACCTATATTAATCACGTTTCATTTAATCGGACGAGTTTTTTTTTTTTGTAAACAATTCAAATTGAAAAGCTCCTAAAATAACTTGAAGAGAAAACGGCGATACAACCAATTTTATTTATTCTACGTATTGTAAACAAAAATAGAGCAAATCTTCCTCTATTTACTGTTTTAGCTTAGCATTTATTGTGATCGTATGTGCCGATGATCGTATTTCTCATTGGTCGTAATTCAAGTTGAAGCTGTTCTGATTTATCTATATTCAGTCTTTTAAGTTGCCTGTGTCGCATTAGAGACTATTTGTATGCTGAGTTTGTGTGAATATAAGTAAAGATGTAGTTTTTGTTGATATACAGACAAAGCGAGTAAGATATAATATAAAATAATGAAGGATTTTTTAATGAGTTAACGAAATACAGTAAGATAAAAAAAAGTGTAAAGAAAGCAATCAAACAAACGTAAAATAATTTAGTGTTTTTTTTTATGATTACGAGTTTTGTTTAGTTTTGTATTCAAATTCTTTATCAACTTGAGACAATGGAGTGAAGTTTAGTACTCTTAAAATACGTACAATTATTTGAGTTTCGTTTTCTTTTACTCATAATTGTATTAAAACCTTGAGCAAAAATTCAAGTTTCTTTGCGTTTTTTATTTCGAATCACATTGCATTAGAAATATTCAATCAGTTTTTTATATAAAACTCTTAAATTCGTTTTCACAACACAAAGTGGAAAGCTAATTTTATGGTAACAAAATAAAAAAAATTCTACACAAAATCATTGAATGCTTATTTTTTACTTTATGTAAGAGTGTGATAAAATTTTAAAGAAGTCAACGTGTTGTCAGGAGAAGGGGATTCGAATCCTCGCTCTCTTAAACCAGAGTTTAAATCCGGAGCCTTAGACCGCTCGACCTCCATGATTAACACCTACGATCGCTTATAAGCTTAAATAAGAAATCACCTGCTGAAGGTTAGTATTGTATTTGCGACGATTATCACCGTCGTAACAATGATTGCATTCAAGAGAGAGGGAAAAAAAGGTATCATTGCCTTAACAGAATACATCGAATTCCAGGGCTGAAAAACGATTGTTTTCACTGATTAGATCGATTTTGATTCACATCGTACTTAGGTTCTTTTGCCTTGTCCTACCTGCCATTTTGAGTTCGTGTACGTAATGTTTATCCAATGGAATTTTTACCGTCCTCCTTTGACTTAAATTACTGTATTTATTTGAATGCTGTAAAGTGCATCCGAAACTGTAAGAAATAATGAAGGTTTCTGTAGAGTTATATTTCCTCACGATTTTATGGCTTCAAATGTGAGTTTTCAGATCTTTAAAAATATTTCCAAAATATGAAGGAAAAGTGTAGTTTTACAGAAACCTTCATTTCTTTTTGCTTGTTTAGGTGATCTTTATTTCACTCAAATAAATAAAATAATCTAGATTAGAAGATGACAATAAAATTCCGTAAGATAAACATTACGTTCTCAAATTCATGCGAATTGCTCAATGTCTGATAGAGAGTAATGCTTCTATTGTTATCCATTTTATTGATTGGATTGCATTCCATTGTCTTTTAGAAAATATGACACTGGTAATTTTCAGGTTTACAGAAATATTTCCCAAGACTTGGGGGAAAGTGAAGGCCGCAGAAACTTTCTTTTTTTACTCTTTTTGGGTTCACTTTATTGTTTTCAAATAAATACAATAGTCTAGGAAAGCCATAGAAATTACGTAGGATAAACATTACGTTCTCAATTTCAAAATGGCTGATAAGCAGATTGTAAGACTTCTACGATTGTTTTCTTCATTGATTCAATTGTGAATTTTCAGGGCTACGAAAATACTTTCAAGAGCTGGCGGAAGTTATTGTCCATACATAAACTTTTTTTTTTGCTTTATTGGGTGTTCCTTATTGTATTTAAATAATTGTAATAATCAAGATTACAAGGTGATAACAAAAATTCTATAGGATAAACATTACGTTCAAGAACTCAAAATGGTTAGCAAGTAGAGTAACAGACTTGTACAATTATCTTCTTAATTGATTCGAATATGTATTTTTAGGTTTTTGAAATGTTTTTAAGAATTGAGGAAAAATTATAGCCCACAGAGAAACTCTATTTTTTTTCTCTCTTTGGAGTGCACTTTATTGCATTTTAATGATTACAATAATATATATTAAAGGATGACGAATTTTACTTTCTCGAATGTCAAGTACACGGTAGACAGACTATAAGACTTCTAAGAAATCGCTATTTTCAATTTGTAAATGTAATATAAATCAACAGATGGCTAATCATGCATCTCTTAAAATATTTGCATTTGTTTAATTGCTATTATCACGCATTTAACAGTTATTAAAAATACTATTAACATTTTAAAGTCAAATAACTTTTTCTGTACGAATCTCATACGAGTTGAATCCCGTGTATGCCATAAATATGTATAGTATTTTATTTAATATAATTAAATAGTTGAGAAATCTTACATGGAAAAATAAAAAAAAGTAAAAGATTACACTAAAAGAATAAAAGTAAATGAATTTATCTTTGTCTATTTTTTAAATTAAAAAGAAAAGGGTTACATCTTAACGTGAAGGACAAGAAGAGAAACTGATTTATTTTTTTAAGAAAAAAAAATTGAATATTGAAATAAATTCTTGAAAATATTTCCTAGACACAGAATGGAATGTTTATTTAATTTGAATTAAAAAAAATAGCATTAAATTATAACAAATATTACAGGTTTCTCTTAAAAATGAAAAGTATGGTTATATTTATTTCATGCAATACACTTTTTCCCAACAGTTAAGGCTTAAAGTTTTCTAAACCTACATGAGTTTACTTCACCCTAAATTTAATTGTTTATTTTTTTTTCTCATTTAAAACGTTGGGTGAAATCGTTATAAAATCAGTATAAAAATATTTTTTATCTTAATATTTGTAATTATTAAATTTCTGAGAATTTTTGGCCTTACAAAATTATGCTACTTCGAGGCATTAGTTACAATATATAAAAACAATGTGTTAAGAAAATTAATTTTTATTAACTACATCCAATCTCATTCTGTAAGGAGGCATTGGAAATATTTAATTATCATTAAGAATTAATCAAAATAACTGGATAAACTCTTATCTGTATATTAATTGATCTTTATGTACATAATGTTGCAAATTACAGCTATTAATGTTGATTTGTTTGGCTTCAAGAGCCATATATTGAAGTGATCATCAGTATCGAACAGTTTTAATTATTATTCCGGGGCAGTGTAGTGATTTAATTAATACTAAAGTAATCGAGATAGAAATTAATTGCTTATTTATCATTTTTAAGATTTCTCTCTCTATTCATTGTCATCATCTAGAGTTACACATTTCTCCCAGCGATCATTGACCTTTCGATAGCCATCGTTGTAGAATTTAGCAGATTGAACTTTTTATTCTCCATATTGTGGGTTACTTCAGTCTACAGCTTCATGAAACGAAACAAATCAACATTTATAGCCGCAATTCACACAATAGCATTATGTGCAAAAGCATCTGTTAATACAGCAAGATCATTCCGTAAACAAGGATAAATTTTATCCAGATATTTCAATTATTTCTTGTTTTTAATCAAAACTCAACTATACCCATTCGCATATAAATGATATACATATTTTGAATTTTTCTCATAGCTCCGTAATGATTGAGTTTTACTTTTACATTGTTGTAAAATATGAGAAAATATTTTGAATTTTTAAATGCATAATTGAATATTAAGGAACAATTTTGCATTTAAAGATTATTTTAATTCTAAATTCGAGAATAATCATTTTCTAAAAAAAATATATGCCTTTTAAAGCTTAGTGTTTAACTTTTTATAGTTTTTTTTTGTTTCAATACATATTTCCATAGAATTTTTTTCATTAAATCCACAAAATTAAATTAGAAAACAATAATACGTTTTTTAGACGAAATAATTTTCCTACAGAACCAATTATAAATTTTGAAAACTGATTTAAACTGTCTTCTGAAATTTTGTTGTTTTGAAAATAAAAAAAAAAAAAAATAAAATAATGGTAATTTAAAAATAGAAGTAATAAAACTTTTCTTCGACATATTAGAATTACTCTCATTTTATTGAGGGAAAAAAACTCTTTCATGAATTAAAGATTTCAAAAACTAGGATTTAGTTCTACATTAAAAAAAAATTATTTAAATTTTTCTTTAAAACTCGGCTTTTAAGATATTGAAAAATTATTACTTTTTCAGTTTCTACAGATTTTTCAACAGCAATAAATTTTTTTTTTTTCACCTTACAGTTTCTATTCAATATGAATAAAAAGGGCCAGTCACAGAAAAATTATTAGTCATGGAAAAATTATTTTTAATGTCATAAAAGTTTCTATTATATTATGGTAGGATTAATTTTGAGAGAAAAAAAATATCCTTATAAGAGAAGATGAAGTCTTTAAATAAATTTTACGTTCTAGAGAATTCGACAATTCCCTTGAAAACTTCTCTAATAGCATTTTTATTAAGAGCTACAGTAGTATTAATAATCAAAAGGAACTTTTTAAAATAAAAATTTGAACAAGAGCAAAAATAACAATTTTAATATTTTGAAAAAATGAACATCGTTGGACGTTTATTATTTTTATTTTGTTAATTTTTAAATCACGAGAGCAGGTTAAATTTTAATTTATTGTTTTAGTTATTTTAAATAAAAGAGCTTCATCTTCCTCGAAAGAAGTAATAAACCTACGCCTTATTTATTGATTCAATTTCTTTTTATTTAAAGTCATGTTCAGCGATCCTTTTTTTCGTGCAATTACGATTAAGAGGTTTTTCCTTCAAAATTTTCGTTGCTAAAATAAATTTTCATAATTGAGCCGATCTTTTATCCTCCGAATTTCAAATGCGAAAGAAAGAAAAAGTAACCTTTTGTCAGAAGTGGGGTTCGAACCCACGCTCTCTTTCGAGAACCAGAGCTTAAATCTGGCGCCTTAGACCGCTCGGCCATTCTGACTATGCATGGGAGATGACAATAGCTTACAGATAATAGTTATCACCTGTATTGAGCAAATAAAGAAACTACGATTCATTCGTGCAAAGGGAAATTGCGTCACGAAGTTTTTTACAAAAAGTTTTAATTCATATAACGTCATGGTTAGCGAAATGTATTTTTGCTGAAATAGTTAATAATTTATTGGTCCTACTTCGGCATATGCCTGACCGCCAACCTTCTTTTTTTTCCCGCCAAGTCGGGCGATTATTGTATTTTAGTGGTTACGTAACATTTTTCGCAATGTTATTTTCCTTTTGTAGATTTATTATGGAAAGAAAGTTTCATTGACCGGTTTTTAAGCAATAGGTGACTACTACAAAGTTTTGAATAGTTATAGCTGATACATCTTTTGGTTAAAAATACTAATAATTTTTTTTTTCAATTTTAATACTTCCACACACATTATTTTTGTTTAATTATCAAAAAATTTTATTAGCTTTATACACACATGATTATTTTTAATTATGAGCACTTCTAAGCAACTACCATTTTTTTTGCATACCATTATTATCTTGCTAATTTTATTTGAAAAATACTTTGTTTAGATTAATTTTGAGTTAATATTCTAAAATATTATTAATACTAAAATATTATATGCTTTACAATATTATATTAATACTAAAAATATGTTATTCAAGTTAAAACTTAATTGTATGCTTTTTTTTTTGAAAGAGCCGAGTTTATAGAAACATTGAATATAATAAAATTTATCTTTTACTTTATTTTAACTTTTTAAAGACCAGAAAAACTTCAAACGAATAATTAAAATAGGGGTAAAAATATTTTCGAAAATTGGAGATAAAATATAATTCCGTAGAAGCCTTCATTATTTTCTGTTTTTTCGGATGCCCTTTTTTGCATTCAAATAGATAAAATAGTAAAGATTTGAGGGTGGTAGTAGAAATTCCATAGGATTAACATTACTTTTGCAAAATGAAAATGAACGGTAGATGGTAGCCTTAATTTGTTGATCAAAATAAAAACAGAAATGCAGCACAATAATCCTCCTCTGTCACACACATACATACAATAAAAAAGAAAGAAAAGTTATGTACAAAGTTTTGCAAAGGATAGATTTAGCCACTTAAGGTGCGCTTTTTTTATAATAAATATTAAATTACTCAATTAAATAAAAGAATTATAGTAAAAGATGAGATATCGAGAAATAGACAACAGTAAACTTTTCCGAAAAAATTAAAGCAAACAATAAATTCTTAAATTGAATATATTTAAGCTAAATATAATTAAAATTGAAGCAAACGATAAAAAATTGAAAAGTGATCCAACTAAAACAATAGCCCCTTGGATGGCTAATAAAGTCGTTAAGCACGAGCTGAAAAATAAGGAGGGGGTTGGAGTAGAAGAAAAATATATCCAAATAGTGCATAACTCATTAATAATTATTAAGTAAACAAATGCGGATTCTGAAAGAATTTTTTCAATGGCGGAAGAATATCTTTTAAAAATATTAGATCACAATTAGGAGACTAAAATCTTGATCATTTTTATTTTTATGGAGCTTATTTTTTAAAACATGTTGACAAATAAAACTCGTATTTAGTTATATACATTATATATCATTTCATTCTGAAAATTTTTGTCATATGTTAGTATTACTTATAAATTGTTACAAAAATTGTAATTGTAGAATTTTATTTATGCTCAAAATACAAGTTACTTTTCCATGCTTTTATCACAACGTAAAATAATAAAGTAAAATATCATAATTATTATTTTAAATTTCTATTTTGTGTTCATGGCATAAAGAATTCGTGGGGAACTTTTCTGGTATACTGGTTTTGTACTTTTTTTTTTTTTTTTTTTTTACCGTAATAGAGAAAGACAAAAAATTTGTAGTCAGCAGTCCATATCATACATAAAAACTTTTCTTGTTTTTTTTTCATTCCAATATTATTACTGACTCAGATAATTGCTGCAAATACCTTGGTAAAGAATAGAACTTAGTTGAAAGAATTTTAAACACGGGGCTCGGTATGACATTTCTCAAGAAACTGACGCGTGAATAAACTCTATTAGTAATTTACTGCTTGATATAATCTTGGGGAGGACATGCTTTAGGTCAATCAGAGACGCTTTCAGGTTTTTCATTTTGTTAAGAACCTGAGATAACACAATTATCTGCAACCTTACTCTTGTCAAGGACGAGAGACAAATACAGAGATTTTGTCGAATGCATAGAAAAGCTTAAGCAATGACCCTTAACATAGGCGAACATTTGGCGAATGTTTTGACGACTTGGCGGAAAACTTGGCGACCATCTGAGATTCCACCATTTCTGAGAAATATTATTTTATCACGAAAATGATGTTTCTCGGAAATACTGGAATCTTGTCTAAATATCTAAATTGGGACGAAAGTTATGGATTTTCTCTTGTGACATCACACCTGGTCGGATCAGCTTTTAAATATATAGAAAAGTGAAATCAGGGGGGAATCGGCTGGGAATTGGCCGAGTGAAATTGTCGAAATTGACCGAGCAAGAAGCGGCTTGCCTCTGCTGGGAAATTTGTTGGGACTGCTGGAAGTGGTCGGAGTCTGTGCAAATTATTATTTTGGATATATGTACGCAGTGCTAAATAAGCTTGTGAACTGAACGTTATTGAAAGTGCTGTGTGTGTGACTATTATTACAAGTGCTGCTTTGTATCCGTTTTGCTGATCTGTACCAGTGCGATCTTTGTTTCTACTATGTACAAGTGCTGTGCTTCCTGATTGTGCTGTTAATCTGTCTAAGTTTTTCTGTCTAATTTCGCCTTTACTGAATATTTGTGAATAAAGTGTGATTTGTCATTATCCTCCGTATTGGACTGATTTCACCACAATTCATCGAGATTTTAGGTAGCAATACATTATAAAGTGTTGCTCCACGGTTATATAGCATTAAATACGCGAATTCATGTTTAATTTCATTAACCTGGTTAAACATCCTACACAAGTTTCTAGAACTTTTATTTATGAGAAAATATATACAATTAAGAAAAAGAGTACATACAAAATATTTATGTCTAAATTTTAATATAAAAAATAAGATATAAAATGTACTAATAAATGTCGCATTTCACAATGACTTGTAAAGTCTTTCAAATTAGGCGCAAATTCTGATCACCAATTATCTAAGGAGATGATTGGTCAAATGTAAACGATATTTCGACCTCATGTACTTCATTGAAAAGTAAAAAAATTTATTACTGTAAAATATTGTTCCAAAATTAGAATTATAGATTCTAATTTTGTGGCATGCAGCTATCTTTAAGAGTGAACTTCCTTACTTAAAAAAAAATTGAAATAATTAAAAATACGATTCAAATTTTTAAAGAAAACGGCACTCAATAAATTGCTGTATTTGCCAATCTAGTTAATCTTACATAAGTTTAATAAACGGAGGGAGATTCAATTTATTGAAATTATAATTCAAAAATGGTGGAATTTCCATAAATTTTAAAATAATGTTTTATTACTTCCACTCTTTCAAATTTTTCTTTTAAATTGTCTTCAAGTTAATCAAATACTATTAAAAACAATCGCTTTTTAAAAAATATTTCCCGAGCAAAATCATATGAAAATATTTTCTTTTATTTACAAATATATCGAGCATTATATCATTGGTATATAATTTCTTAATGTTTCACACTACTTACATTATACTTTATTCTACTTCTCGTGTTAATTTTCTTTTTATTTCATTATATAATTTTCAAAGTAATGCGCAATTGTTTAAAATAGTATATACATTTTTTTTTCTTTTGTTCAAAATCATTTTTGTAATTAGAATAAAGGATCTTCTCTTAGAATTTGTCAAACATAGAAACATATGAACAGAATGAATTGTAGAATGTAACGAAATATGTGAGCAATTTTTTTTTTTCGGAATTCTTTCGCCATTTTTGTTCTTAATTCATTTTCATTTTCACGGATATTTGTTAACTAATTCAAAAATTATTTTTCATTTAATTCTTTGAAATATCATTAATTCTCTAAATAACGTCTAGTATAAATTATATATGTCATAAAATGGTTAAAGCAAAAGATATAAATCCTATTAGACTCAATGTTTTATTATGGTCGATTCTTTTAAAAAGCACACAATTAAGTTTGAACTTGAATGATAATATACTTTTAATATAAATATAATATTGTAAAGTACATAATATTTTAAAATTATTAACTAAAAATTAATCTGAACAAAATACTTTTAACATACAATTAGCAAGGAAATAGTTCAATACAAAAAAAAAAAAAATGTTAGTTGCTTTGAAGGGCTCATAATTAAAGATATTAATTAAAGGGCTCATAATTAATTATATGTGTGTAAAGCTAAAAAAAATCTTTCGATAATCATACAAAAATAATATATGTGGAAGTATTAAAATTGAAAAAAAAAATTAAATTAATATTATTTTTAACCCAAAAATCCCGAAGATGTATAATCTATAACTTTAAAATTTTGAAGTAGTTGTCATCTATTTTTTAAAAACCAGTCAATGAAACTTTCTTTACCGTAATAAATTGACAAAAGAAAATAATAATGCAAAACATTTTACAATTTTCTCCTTAAGGTAGATAGAGCGTTTTAAAGACTGCATTTGGTACAATGTAATATATATTTGAATTTCGAAAGAACATATGAGATAAAATAAACGATTAACGACTCCAGCAAAAATACATTTCGGTAACCATGACGTCATGTGAATTGAATCTATTAACAAAAAGCGTGTGACGAGGTTTCCCATTGCGCGACGAATCGTAGTTTCTTTATTTGTTCAATACCGGTGATAACTTTTATAAGCCATTGTCATCACACCATGCATAGTCAGAATGGCCGAGCGGTCTAAGGCGCCAGATTTAAGCTCTGGTTCTCGAAAGAGAGCGTGGGTTCGAACCCCACTTCTGACAAAAGGGTAAAATTACTTTTTTCAACTCTCGCATTTTTAACAAGGGGAGCAAAAGAAATATGAAATTTATTTCGCAATGAAAACTATTTTGGAGAAACTACTTAAATCGTTATATATATATATATACCCGATATATATATATATATATATATATATATATCGGGTGTGGCAAAGAATCGAAGGCGGAAAAATTTGTAAGACGGGAAAAATTGAGTGAGTGAGTGAGTAAATATATTATTGGCGCAAGAGCCAGATATGGCTATGCTGCGCCAAACAAGATTAAACTGTGGTCTAGACGTGAAGTTGAAAGAAAGGTAAAAATGGTTGACAAGAAGGAGGGTCGAAAATAGAGAAGGATCGCTAGGGTATCCCGGGAGTGCGTCACCCGTGTTTACCAAAGACAGTAAACCCCATGGGAAAGAATAAATTCACTAAGGTGCCTCGGAGTCATGATGCCCGTACTTACCTGAAGAAGGCGAGTCCCTGAGGTCCCCTGATATAATCCCCAGGGGCAGGGTGCCTGGCTATACCCCCAGACGCTGGGTACCCCTTTTAGTCGCCTTTTACGACATGCATGAGCTACAGTGAGACTATTCTGTCATCCCCGGTCACCACACGGGTCCGGGAAAAATATTGAATTTCCACTCCTTTCAAATGGAAAAATATAACCATCCTTTCTGGCCGCACTGCAATGATGACTCATAAAATTCCGCAGTTTATCGTCAGTATTACTTACTTTCGTGGCGTCAAGTCGTAATTCGATCTCTCATCACTTTTTTCCCCCTCCAACCTTTTAGCAGTCCTCATATGCTGAAATCCTAAGCTTTCTGCACTTTGATCCCTAATTTTGACTACAGTTTAACTAATTATGGAGAAATCTCAAATTAGGAAATTTTAAATATTAATTAATTCCTGTTTTCAGATTAAAGTGTAAACTTTTAATCTGAAATCAGGAATCTTGTAAGCTCTTGCCTATGCCCGTTACCTTCTGTATTATTATTCCATCTTGAACCTTGTTGTTTTCACGTATTAAGGAACTTTTTTGTATACGGTTTTTTTAATGACCTAAACTTCAAAGATATAGGTAATGTTATCAAGACGAGTTCATTATGAAGTAAGTATGAAAAAGAAGGCTATTTTATATTCAGAAGAAATCGCTTGACGTAAGCATTAATAAGCCATTTAAGGACTACTTAAAATGAGAGAATGAAAACTGATTGCATTTGGTAAGCCCTAATTTAACTGTATCTGGGAAAATCAAGAATACAAGTTCTTCAAAAATTGCAGAATGGATACCTGTTGCTTGCAAATTGAAATTCAATCGGATGTCATAAAAAAATTATTTCGAAACACAATCGTACTCCTACCGTAAAAAATAAACAAATGTATACAAATAATAATCACCATAAAAAAAAAAAAGCCTTCAACAAAGGACAAACAAATGTATAACATTTCCAAAACACTTTAACGTCAATATAACCAGAAACAACGAAGATCGTGACGTCATGTGACGTAATATGTGACAGAATGATGCACAATGAATATAAAATTTGCCCTTTTTCGATCACTTAGATATTAAACTTAAAAAAGTTTGAAGCGAAATTGGAAAAAATCGCATCGAAGTGCACATTCTCGCCATCCACAGTTTCTATGTAATAAATTTCGTGTCTTAGCGTTTTTCTGGTTTTTGTCCTTACACGCACACGCGCTCACACATACGCACTTCTTTATATATACGAATATATATAGATTCGCAAGGATAATTGTTCATCAAAATTTAATTTTACGAATTTATTCGTTTAATATCTGATTTTTCATCTCTGTAGAATATTTGTAGGGATATTTATCAGAAGTTTTCAAATCGATTTTTTAAATACTTTATTTAAATGTATCTTGTATTTTTTTCGGGTTATAACTAAAAAAACTCCCCGTTATCTGATTTTTGTTCAGTTAATTTAAAATGTCATGTTATCTGATATTTATTCGAAAATTTAGATATGTTCCAATTGCATGTTTTATTATTTATTCTCCACTTTTTTTCAGTCATAAATATTTAAAATAAAATAATAAATTTTGAGATTTCTTTGAGAGGAATTATAAATAACTTTTCACTCAGAGGAGGGGGTATTTATTTTTGTCGGAAGCTTATTTGTCAATCATTTTAAAATTCTCTGATGACTGTTTTTGAAGAATTATAAGACTTAGTTTAGTTTTATTATAATCTTCTTTAAGATAAGAAGCCATAAAATTTAATAGACCATATTAAGATGTTTAAAAAGTATCAACATTATAATTTATAACAGAAATATTCGATTCATTTCAATATAAATACCTATTTAGTAACGTATTAATAGTTTTTTTTCAGCGTCATTGAGGTTTTTAAGAGTATTTATGAAGGATTTTTCTATAAGAATAATTGTTTGTTTAGAAAGGAATATAATATACATATATACAGTGATGATCTCCTAAACATTCCTTTCTGTGGTCAATTTAAAATTTTAACATTTTTCTGTGAATAATTAAGGAATTCCCTCATTAAAATTTTTGTTTTTGCTCCCCCTTCCTAATTAGGTTTATTTTCATTTACGATTGATTTCAAATACTTTTGCTGCATTCAAGTGATGCCAATTAGTTTAATTTTAACTTTAATAGATGGCGCTACGATACTTAAACGACGGAAAAACCATGATTTTTCTTTTCTAAAATTGCGAATAAATTATTGCGACAAAATGCATTTCCTCCCTGGAAAAAGAAAAAAAAAAAAGCTTTGTTTTTCATTTTAATCCTGTTGTTTCTCATTACTGCAGGAAGCCGCATAAAACAAGTTCGTCAAAGAAAAAAAAAATCCTGTGTACTTGGTGGGAAAAAGTGCGGGTCGTGGGTAGTAGTAAAAAAAGGAAATGAAATGAAAAAAGAAAATGCAAAGTTCTTTGCGTTGATCATCATGCATAGAAAAGTTTTCTTCCTGCGTAGCGATTATGAAAAATAACGAAACGTCGCTGCATGCATTTATTTCGTAGAAAGCCGTTTGATATTTTTAGGTTTTTTTCTTCTGTTGTTTGTTTACCTTCTATTCCACTTCTTTAATATTCTATTTTTTTTTTAAAGAAAAATTTTTGAGCGTAATTGTAACAATGTTTTCGGCTGAAAAAGAAATAAATTTCAAATACACCCACATTCGCGAAAGAAAAGGGGAAAAAAGTGTTGGTAAAAGAGGTTTTGTCGTTCGCAAAAAGCTTCGAAAGAAAGTTTCTCACGCCAAAAGTTACGCATGGGAGAGCATTTTTCTGTTTTGCATAATGAAATGTTATTAATTAAGTACGAATGTGTACAACAATTTTTTTTCTCCCTTTTCGGCTTACCTAATTTTAGTGACGTTCCATTTTTTTGCATTCTTTTCTTTAATATTTGCTCCCGCTTCTACATTAACGAATGAAACAGTTTTAGAATTAATTTACGACAAAAATATTTGAATAATCAATTATAAATGCACATTTAATTTCAAAAATTAATTATGTATAAGACAAGCTTCAAGTTGCAATCACCGTTCTATAAAAATGTTAAGTCTTTAAATTTGATTTAGAAATATGTTTCCTGTTGTCTTATTAAATATTTCTGCTACATTCAGCCGCGAGACAAAATGTTTTTGGGAAAAAAAGACAATTATAACAGCGCGTTTTCATTTTCGTAATTTATTAGCCATAAGAAAAGTTTTATGATTTAATAAAATTTTTTAAGAAATTCTGATTATTGTTTAGATGGCGAGATTCTTTTTCTATTATATTATTAGCATCGAAATAATTTAGGGTGAAGAATTTCATATAAAATTTTAGCGATATAAAAAAGAAATTATGCTTGCTTCTACCTCACATACGTATTTTAATTTCACGTACGTATTTTAGTTTCAGTTTAACTAATAACTTTCTGATGATACTCTATTTTGATTGAACATCTGTAATTTGATGGAAGAAAAAAATTCTTTCAAAATAATAATCGTCTGCTGAAGAAATTTTTTTAAAATATAAGATATTTGTAAATTATTTGGCCATTTTTAATTCCAAGAAAAAGAGAAACTGTTAAAAATAAATGGATCAATAAATATTTTTATTCCTTCAGTTTAAGTTATCAGTTGTTAATAATTATCTATCCGTAGACTATGATAGAAATATTAGTTAGAATTCGGAATCTTCAAACGGTAGCAGATTGAATGAGGGAAAAAAGTGGGATATCCGAAGAATAATGGAACTAGGTAATGCAATCACCTAGTTCCATTATTCTTCGGATATTTCTCTGCGTAGCTCTTTTTCTCATGGAATAATGCTAAATCTTCATGAGTAAAACACTTTTATATCTATCCAAAATAACTCTTAAAACATATTAGTGGTTTGTTTCATTTATATTATAGGAAGTGTTAGAAATTCTTTTCTTACATTGAATAGTGTCTATGTCATGCACATTTTGAAAGTTTACGATTAGAAACTTAATATTTCCCATTAATTGCTTTTTGAGAACGAAATATGTCTTTTTTACCTTTAAAAATGAATTAAATAATTTATGAACGATCTATGTTTCCTTTATAATTAATATTTAAATACAATACTAACTACTACTCTTAGTTAATTATTTTAATATGTAACATTCATTTACGTAATTGATTATTTAGCGCAATTTATAACTGAATTACTTAATAATACAATTTCTATTATTATATTAAACTATGTTGTTTAATCTCTGAATTTTTTTCGTTCATAAGCGCTGGTTTTGGTATCTTGTCGTTTACTGTACCAAATTGTAACGATGGTTTTATTCGCATTATTCTATTAATTACCTTGGGGACCCTTTATAATTTTAATTACAAAAAATAAAATCTCGAGCCTGTAAATGAAACATGAGACTGATATATTAATTATACTAAAGAAGTGTAGTGAAGTGAGAGTGAAAAACGGGTAAATAAAATATGCAGCGGTTAGTAGAAGAGAAGCGGGAGTCACAAGGAATTGAATAGCGATCGGAATATACTTGAACGTGTGTGATTCTAATTTGATATTGCTGGAGCGAAGATCCTACTCTACCTTGGAGAAGCTAAAAGTATAACTTCGCTGTAATTACATAATCATCTGCTCTCACCCGGGTATCGGGGTAAGCTTAATAGTTAATATTTACATAATTTTTTTTAATAAACGTTGTTGAGGAACCTTCAGCTGATAGAGAGGATTTTCCTTAACAGTACAAATAAACAAGTAGTTAGACTCATATCTTGTGACTATTTTAATTGTATGAAACTTGATGAATTTGCTCTTAGAAATAAAGCTAGAGACTTTAAATTTGTGATTTAAGATAATGTTAGAAATAGGTAATAGGGAGGCGTTATAAAATGTATAAAAACCAGAAAGATTGCTGAGTTCAATAAATTGAAAAATGATATACTATTTACTGAAAACTATGAATTCATTTCAACTTTCATACTACATTATATTACAACAGAAAGAATGGGACTACATGTTTTTCACATTTCATCATCACCGCAAAAGCATTAATGCTTCTTTTTCCGACATAATGGCAAAGCTACCATCTTTGAAACACTAATCATTGTTTTCATAAAGTATTATAGAAACTCATAAAATTAAAACAACAACAATAATAAAAAATAAATAAAAACAAACATCGTTTGCATAAAAATATTATGAAGGATAATTAACGGTTTAGAAGTGAAATAAAGTGAAATAGTATCGCCTGAAAATACGGCGAAGTGATATATTCTAAATATGAAATATGGTGGGATTTAGTGTATCATTTTTTCTCGATAGATGCGAAGGCAATCTTGGTATCAACACCAATAATTGCTATAATTTTAGCAACAAATAATTCCATTTCAATAACTTTTACATTTAATAACGAATTAAAACTGAAACTGTTTAATATATCTGAAATATAATATTTTGAATTTTAATTGAGTTTTTTGTGATTTTTTGCTATATTTTCCATTCTCACTGATAAGAGATAGTGATTAAAAAGTAGTTTTTTTTCATGATTGGTTTCAGTAACATAATGAATACGAGCATTACATCAAATAAATTTTAATTTATAAGAAAAAAATATGCATTTCTGTAGATGTCAACTAAAACTCTTAAACACTATAACCCCAAATACCAATCAGAGAGTAAGTTTTTACGATATTTTGAACTAACTTATGCAAAGCT
This sequence comes from Nephila pilipes, assembly GCA_019974015.1. NCBI lineage: Eukaryota > Metazoa > Arthropoda > Arachnida > Araneae > Nephilidae > Nephila > Nephila pilipes. Next base: position 146,121 of record BMAW01072503.1, on the reverse strand, counting down.
CAATAAAATTGCATCTCTTTATTTTGCGCAGTTGTTTTAGCGCACCATGTAAAATAAATTCAAAGTTTGATATCGTATAAGCATATTTCGTTGATGGTAGGTTCATATATATGTGTATTTATTCATTAACTAGATATATTAATATTTTGTATTTAAAACTGCGAGTAAATTTCAGAACTTTTAAAACGGTTAAAGTTAAATTTAACTTTAATATGTGAGGGTGGTTCAAGCAATATCTGTGTTAGGAATGGGAAATGTCAATGGGGTAATTCACTATATATATAGAATTGTTTGTTGTTCTTCCTTTTTTTTTATACGAAATCCATGAAAATGACGCCTTTCGTATATCAAAAAATTCATTGTCATAATATTTCTGGCCAATGAGACCATATTCGCCTTTTTTGGAGCGTATTTATCGGAAATACTTCATTGTTTCGATATCTGCTTGGCTTCTAGTGTATAAGGATGTAATTATGTCTAGTGTAATAATGATGTCATCATCAATAGTGACAACAATTAAAACGACAACAATTTTTCGAAAGGATAGCAGTCAAATTTGGATTTCGGAGTAAAGGGCTACCAAATAAAAGCCGTAATATTTTGTAAACATGGGTTACACGCCCCCGAGATACCCTAGTGATCTTTTCCTATTTCGGCCCTCTTCTTGTCAACCACCCCCCATTTTTTCCCATTTTTTTCATACAAAAGCTCTTGCGTCATCAAACTCCATGATCACACTGTTGTCAAAACATGCTCTTTTTGAGCTACCCCCATTCAGAAAAATATGTAGAAATTGAAATATTTCTTCATTACCACTTGCAATACTAAAAATCAATTGCACAATCTTATACAGAGAATTTGTATCCGAAAAAAATATTCTGTAACCTGACGTATGGTAATATCCCAATTGAAATTTAACGTGATTACACATTAAACAGTATTATTTTTTTCTATAACACAGTTAATAAGGTAACATTATTTCAAGCGCTTAAAAATTGAAATTTTTTTTTTTTTATCAATGTATATATGTTTAATATGTCCAGAAAACTTTAAATAAATGATTAAATACATAAAATTCTAAATTTTTTTTGTTTAGTTAGCATTTTAATAAATAATCAATAATATTTGCTAACAATACTTTTGTTACGCAGTCTCTCTTTTAATCAATTCTTTTTTTAAAGAATATTTTTTATTCAGTTGCAGCTCCATTGTTTTTTGGGACGCTAATAGGCATCCTTTTGCCAGTTCTCTTCATCATCGTGCTGTTATGTTGGTAAGACATTTTTTTTACAAAAATTTTAGGAAAAAGCTAGCTTAAAATCTTATCGAATTGATAATAATTTTTTAATATCTTCTACTTATAATATTCGTCAATTGAAATACAGTAATTACAAATTAATCACTGGGTTTAAACTTACTATATTTCGAAAAGTATTACAAGTATGAAAAGAAACCAAACCTCACATAAAATTTTTTAAATTTGTTTTAAAAATTTGCACTTGTCCTCGCGACACACATTTATATAATAGTCCAATTCTCCCCAGAGGCATTTGAACACGTAATCATCGATTTCATAGTGAAGGCTCTGCGGTTTTGAACGTAACGACGTAAAATCTTCCAAACATTTGTTTGTAGCATACCCAGTTCACTACTAGTAAGACGTATTGATTTTTGTGGGCTAAGTGCAGTACAGTCTGAGGCTCAATCCACTACATTATTCAAACCACTCGGCTTACCAAGTATTGTTCTTTCACTTAATCAGTACTCATTAAGGCTCCAGTCTATCGGCCATTTTGATTTCGTGGACGTAATGTTAATCCTATGGGATTTCGAATAACGTTCTCAAATCTATTATTTGATCTATTTGAATGAAAAAAAGTGCATTCGAAAGAACAGAAAATAATGACTGCTTCAGCTGAATTAATTTATTCCTCCGATTCTTAAAAATACTTTTAAGGGACGGAAAACTCCCAAACAAATCATTAAAATAGGGGTAAAAATATTTTTAAAAACCGGAGGAAAAAAATAATTCCGCAGAAGCTTTCACTATTTTTTGTCTCTTATATGCACTTGATTGCATTCAAATAATTCAAATAGTAAAGATTTGAGAACGGTAGTCGAAATCCCATAGGATTAACATTACGTCCACGAAATCAAAATGGCTGGTATATGGGAAACTTAAACGTGCAGCGACCACACTTGAAATGTTTGCAGCGGTTTACTTTACATACGGGCAAGATCTTCCTTACAGACAGCTGCACTCGTTTGAAAGATCAAGCAACATTTCTATTTCCCACGGACTTTGATCTCCTAGGAATAACAAAAACCTCGACACCAGATACTACAGTTTCCAGGTGTTATTTCCTATTCCGATTTGGGTGTTCAATGACCAATAATTAATTCAGCTATTCAACCAAAAGAAAGGATTATGTCCCGTAATTTTCCCGAAGAGAAGGGACATCAGAGGTCTACTAAGCGTTCGACTAAAACATCATATTCGTGGACATAGTATTACTTTTTCTAGCATGCGGCTAGCACCCAACATGTCGTATTTGTATAAAAATTGCAAGTGTGTGACAAATACTTTGTTTGACTGTAATGATCTTTAACGTTTAAAGTAAATACAATAAATTAGAGAAATGGTGTCCTGTCATATAACGCAGTTTACGCAAACCCAGAAGCCGAAATCGGAAGAAACTGAAGGAATGCTCTGATGGCCCGGTGTATCAGAATCATATTGTGTTCTGAATGCTCTCTTTATTGGAATAAGTGATGATGATTTCGAATGTGATGAAAAAATCATCTTCCGGTAGTTTGTCGCCATTTTTAGGTATGCGACGCTGAAATTAAATCGTTTCTTTCCGATTACTTGAAATGTTGAAATGAGTTCACTCTCATCTGATTCCTCTTACAGAATTGATTCATTATTAAACAAATTAAATAAAATACTATCAAATTATTGATTGTTGATTCATCTAAAAGCGACAGTAAAATAAAGTGTCCTTTCACATGATTTTAAAATATAACAGAGTCTTAACTGCAGGGTAATTATAAAGAAAATTGTTGACATGTGACACCTAGCAAATATTGTGTTCGACTGAACGGAATAAAATTTGAAATGCAGGTATTATAAGATATATTCTCAATAATGTTTTTAAAAAATAGCCAAGCTTTCACTGTTATGGTTACAGAGACAATATTTCGAAAATTTCAAATGGAAACACCTAATTTTTGTTACCGAAATGGGATCTTTGGTGTAAAAACTTAAAATGGAGTTGGAATGGTATTTGTAGCATGAAAAAGCCTAACATTAGACTGGTACTGAGAAAAAAAGTGGAAACAATTAAAGACAGAGGAGTAATAACAAAGCAAACATTTTTATGTTTCACAAATTTTCGACGTGTCCGTTCTTACATACGAAGGCCCTTTGCATGCGGCATGTAGTGGATAGCACTGCAGAACATAACATGAGAAGATGAATCCTTTGAAAATAATTTGTAATGGCACCTTTCACATCAGACAAAGTTTTCAGATAAGATGAGCATGCTTTGGATATCAGAAATCCGTTAGAGGGAGTTCGAGTGACCTTGGTAGCCACAGGGATATAAAATAGTGGAAGGTAGTTCAATTACCAAAGTATCTCGTTAACAAATGTTTGATCGAACACTTTGCACTTGGGTCAGCATCATCATGCATGAACACGACATATGAGAGAATATTTCGTTTTTTCAAATCTTGAAAGATGTAATTAGCAGCATTGATTCATACTGATCCCACGTTGCCATACACGTTCGTTGACCATTCACTATAATCTCTTTAAAAAGTAAGGGTCAAGATTGTCAAATGTTTACTAACTCGACAATTTGATGCCAGAATTATCTGCCTCTATTTCATATTCCTGTAGCCATCAAGGCCCACCGATTTTCTTTCAGCGGATTTCTAGCTGTGTCGATACCTGATATACAAAACATACGCATCAAAAACGCAAATTATCCTGATGTGAAAAGTGCCATCAAAAGTCATATTGAACAGATTTCTCATCACATGATACGTGATATACACTATCACATACACTAACATCAGCCTCATGCAAAGTTATTACTTCTCTGTCTTTTATGTTTTCTTTCCCCCTTTTTTCTCAGTCTGTCACACCGCTGTTTTTCGTGCTACTAGTATCATTCCAACTCCATTTTAAGTTTTTTGACGGCGAGGAACCCATTTTAATGGCAAAAAAGTAGGCATTGCAGTTTGAAATTTTTGAGAATTTTCCATTGTAACCGTAACTGTGAGAGGTGGACTATTGTTTTTCTCATCATCCTCGAACGCATATCTTATGATACCTGCATACCAAATTTTATTTCACTCCCATGAACTTTACGCTAGCTAAGAGGGTCATATATCAGTCATATATTTTTATAAACACCCTGCGCATAAAAAAGTATTAACGTTATAAATAAATTTCGTTCATTATAAATTTCCTTTCAAGCTAAAAAAAACCTACGTTTTATGCTTTTTATTTGATTTCTTATATCAACGTCACATTAAGAATCAATACGAGAACTTTCAATAGCAGATCTCGTAATTTTAAAATTTGGTCAAGTGACGAGAACGACACCTGAGCTCTCTTTTTGGAAAAATTCCACATCCTGCCAATAGTCATACGGAAGAGTGAAAGTATGAAAATAAAAATGTAATATATACTCCTTTTTCTCCTATTAGTGATGATGTATACAAAAGAAATATTCTAACTTTTATATCATTTCTTATCTAACGATTACTTTGTAATCACCCTGTAACACCCCCGGTATTAGAAGGTAACGAAAAGCTTACAATTTATTATATATCTACTAGGAGAGGCTCGTCGTTTAGGAAAATAAATTTTTTATTTTCAAACACTGCGCATCAATAGATAGCCATAAGAATAATAAAAGCTCAAAAAAAAAAATTAGTTCAATTTATCGGATATTTTCGAATAATTCTGATTTTGAGTTCCTAAGCTCTTCACTAACTACTGTTTTCCCCAGAAGAGACAAAAACATTATGATTAAGTGGTTAAGATGCTGTATTATTTTCTTCGAATTCTATGTTTCAGTTGTATATTGTATTCCAGCAGTTAATTAAAAATTTAAAAAAAGATTTCATGTAAAATTGTTTTGTTTGAAGACCAAATATTGTACAATTTTTGGAATAAAAATTAAATAGATTGATTGTCATTCACTTTCAACTATTCATTTTTTATTAAGTATAATATCTCTACACTTCAAAAATTAAAAATTGCAGCTATTGAAACTTTTACGCAAAATTTTGCTAACCACACACACACGCACGCACATACACACACACCACATCCTGAATGGGCATTTCGATGGGATCATAACAATCACAATAAACACTTTAGTGATATAGTTTTAAATTTCATAGACTACAGCAATTAATATTGGTTATCCCAATACGCATGTATCTAAAAATTAGTAATCGTTACAATAAATGCATTTTGTGCATTATTAAATGAGGTATACATTTAAAAAGAAAAAAAAATCTGAAAATTAATAAATTTTTGCTTAAAACTTTTTATCGGCGTATTTAACAGGCTTTTAAGACGCTATGCAAGAGGATCAGCCGTTCAATTCTATTTTGATAAATGGTGCTTATGTTTACGAAAGAAAAACACCGAAGGTGACCTTCTGACGCAGACAGATTCAGAAACAGAAACAGAAACGGAACATGACTCAAAGCATCAATCTATTGTAGCCATTTCGGGTCCCCATCGGTATTGGGATAAGTATGCTCATGTCCTTGGAAAGGAATCAGAGAAAAAAGCTGAACGAAAAAAGCAGACCCAAACGAAACGGCACGAAGGCACTGAAAGAAAGAAGCATTCCGATTCAAAACGAAACGAAGGCAAAGAAAGAAAAAAGCGAACTGATCCAAAGCGAAATGAAATTCATGGCAGAAAAAAATCAATTGATAGAAAACGAAGCGATGTCAAAGAAAAGAAAAGATCTCATGATAAAAAAAGTAGAATACCAACTCCACCTGCCTTACCCACCAAGTCCATGATAAAACAAGCCACAAGAGATGCTGCAGGATATGGTAAGTACTTGTGTAGGGATGTAACCTATATTTTTAAATATATATTAAAATTTGATTTCATTTATTTAATTAAAAATGCTCTAGAACTACAATGTTGGTGACTATCCATCCAGATTTCTAGCCAAAGATAGATGATGTAGATAACAGGCTTTAGGTTTAATTTCTACAAACCACGGCGTAATCACACAGTAAATAAAAATGATGGCTCGTGTTCGAGTGGTTATTAATATCCATTGAAAAAATAAGTCAACTCAGACGGGTGACCAATTGTAGTTGGTGTTCACAGTAATGGACGAGATCATCCACAAAAATCTTAGAACCAGTAGCGCCTAGCCGTTAACGCAGTTCGTCAGTTAAACCATATGTTTAGGGTTAGTAAAATTTTCTAATTCGAATGGAAAAGAAACAAGTCTAGTACTGATTAAAGATAAAACATTCCAACTTGGATATAGTTGTTTGTAGTGGGATTCAAAGTGGTTAACAGAGAATTCAAGTGACCACTGATGGGTGGTTGAGTTCGTTAAAAGCACAACCAAGCGTAATGGAAAAGTTATCTCTAACTAATGGTCCCTGTGAGTTTAGCTTTTTTCTATTATCTTTCTATCTATGTTATGAGGATTGTGAGACCTAGTTAAATTCAACGTGTAGCAGACCTTGTTTTTTTCTGCTCGACTTCCATATGCAACATGAATCTCTTAAATAACCATGAAGGAGTATAAGGTCCTGTGAAACTCCATTTAAAAGTTGTTCCAAAAAAGTTTTTTTTTTGTGGGGGGGATATTTAAAAGTTACAATGCTTTTCCCGTTACTTACGGCGAATATTGACAAACTGAAAACTCGAATAACTGCAGCAATTTAAACTGAAACATCGATCATGTCAAAATGCTAATTATTTGCCTATTTTATTGTGGTATACTCACTTTGTGAAAATTTCACGCGGTTTGGATGTTTCTTTCAAGGTGTTGCATTTTTGGTGCATAGATATGTGTGTACTTAAAACTAATACTACAGAACTAAACTTAGGACATGAATCCATTAAAGATCAATTCGAGGAATATTGATAATAGCTGCATGTTAAATTTAGTTTGATCCCAAAGTCCTCAAATGTCATTGCACTCGAAAGTTTGAGCAGAGACATTCCAGTTCAGATGTTCTCTTTGTCACTTGAAATCTTTTCATATAAATTTACTAGGTACCAAATAATTCTATTACACAGGTCTAGTGAATTTAATTAAATTAAGTTAAGCTAAGTTCCAGAAATATTGAGTAATCGATCAATTTAATGTGCAGATTAATTCACTTACGAAGAAGTTTCGACAGTGACGCGCCGGTTCAGGGGTCATCTTTGATATCTGAAGTCATTTATCTTTTGATACCGATTCAAAATAATCATGGACGACGAAAACCTAGTTTTTTGCACGTCATGGTTTTATAGCAAACGTCGTAAATATTCTATTTTAAAATACGTATAATGCTGTGAGTTTACAAGTGAATGTTACTTTTCATGAAAAGGCAAATAGTCATTAAGAGTCACACAGTACCATCTGGAGTATTCTCTGAGAATTTTAGGTTGTGTTCGTTCTTCAGTATTTTTCCTCTTCAAATAGACGGATTCCTTTCAGTATTACCAATACTTTTTGTTTTGAGACGTAATCGTTGCATAAAGTTTTCATATAATCGTCATAGTAAGTACGAGTACACATAATTGTATCAAAAAGTTTCGAATATTGACACATGATCCCTTTTTAAATTCGATGGTAACGCTACTGTTATATTATAACAAATCTATTCATTTGGTTTGATGAACTAAAGAAAATGACAATTCTAAATCTTTATTCTCAATTCTCATTTATAACTACTTATTTTCTGAAATCATTCTATGATTTTAGAAAATTATGATTAGAGCAATTTCAAATTTTAAAGCTCTAAGTGATTAAAGATTTTTAATATGGTATTAATTCCCAATTTCAAAAACTTTTTGACCTTTATAATTATTTTAATAAAATTAATTTAATAAAATTATTTTAATAAAATTTCATCTCATTGTTTTGTACAGCATAATTTTCTCACAAGCTTTTAATAACTTTTGTGACTATTTTTTTTTATTTGTTTGATGCTTGAGTATTTCCGACAAATTATTTTTACCTGTCGAAAAGGTCAGCTCAACACAACTAATATGCCTCATAATTTCGAGTTAATATCAGATGATGAAGTCGATACTTTTTTGAAGAAAAACATCCTCCCTCACTTCCCAGAAACAGGAGAATTTAAAAGTCCATCTTTCTTAATGAACATCAGCTCCTATTACACGTCAGTATTTAAGCATTTTTTTTACAGTAGGCATTTGCGAAATAAGGAGAGGGTCGGATTAAGCATCAGGCTTAAAGATAATTAAAAATTTCTTGGATGGAAGTTTTCGATTTACTTCACTTATTTAAACTTACTTATTTTATGCATATTAAATAGAAATTCACTTATTTTAAAAATACAAAATAGAATGTTACAATTCAACTGTTATAATTTTTTATAGATAAAAGTCCAAGAAAAAGGTATCATTGAAAAGCTGATGGAAATTTTGGAAATCCGCGGTAATCGATAGAAATGCAAGTTTATCGAATACATAGAGTTCAAGCTTATATATTTTAGCCAGACGAAAAACACATCATATATTTTTCCATAGAAAACATTTTCAAAAACAAAATCTGAGAAAAATAATGTAAGAATTTCTTTAATAAAAATGAAATTTTCAACCAAAATGCTTCTGTGTCAATTTGATTTTATAAGTACCTAGAAAATTTTCATTGTAAATTACACCACTCACAGTGTTTCAGGAAACTCTTTAGATTTACTTTAAGGAACCCCAAGGAATATGATCATTGCGGGTAATACAGCCACTTTGTAGTTTTAATGTTAGTTTCAAATTTAACACACACACACACACACACACACACCATCTCTCTCTGCCTCAAACATAAATAATTATTCAATATAATATGTCGCAAGTTGATTTTATACAGATGTAAAGCACACTTACATAGATATACTTTCAGGTGTATAAATGACGTGACGTAATTGACATTTAATGGATATAATTAGGAAAATGGCAAATACAACTACGAATATTCGAATATTTTGGAACTCTTGCATTCAACAAAACAATATGTCTTACGGTAATTTTCCTGCTAAAGTTCTCAAATCTTTTCTTGTATCAACCTCGTCTCGTATCTGACTACAGAAGTGTGATCTCGATAGCTTTCCAGCCGCGTCTCGCACTCCAGTTACTTCAGTCGATGCTAATAACCCAGTCCCCTCTTTCTCCAGCACTTTTCGTTTCTCAGCATAGACGTCGTCTAGATGTAGTGTCATCATGTCTTCTCAGCTTTCATCCACCTACAAACACGAGCAATACTTTAATTTAATATATATTATATATTACATAAATATATTATAATATATATATTTCATATATTATATTATATTATATATATTATATATTATATGTTATATACTATATATATATATTTACATACTTTAATATATACTACATAATTAAAGAAAGAAAGTAAAATATAATATTTTACTATTTTAGCTCTCCTGTAACGTCTACTAAATTTTAGATATTTCTCAAAGACTATTTTCTTCCAACCTTTTTACAGAAGTTTTCCCTCCCTTTTTATTTGATTTCTTACATAAAGTAGACAATCAAAAGAATTTGTTACTTAAAATTTTAATTTACGTAAAATGTAAAACAAAACTAAAGGTTAAAAGGAAATAGATTAGATACATTTTTTAAGCATTTTAACTTACAAATACTATTATAAATAAAAAAAATATATTCATTTTATCCTGAAAGTTTTATGCATGAAAACTAAATTTTTTTTAAAAAAAATCATATGATTATTAAGTTTTAGGAACAAGTCTTTATTTATATTATATTAAAAAGTGCACTTTGAAAGATGGTAGAATTATTTTCTGCATAGAGCAAGAAAAGACTTGATAGAAGTATTGAAATTTCATTGAAGATCAATTTGATAAATTTTTTTTCTTCAATTTTTCAAAAAGTTAGCGTTTGATATCCTAACTATATGAAAAAAAAAAAATACTTTTGAAGTAAAATTATACAAAGATAGAAATTAAAAATTAGTTTTTTTTTATCACTGCTGAAATTTAACTTGATCTTAAAAAAATTAAAAGTTTGTTTTCTTTAATGACTAATAGTTAAAGAAGGGATGATAAAGCTTTGAAAACTTTTTATTTTTCTAATTTCAAAATTCTTTAATAGCCCTTTAAACATGATTGTGTCTGAAAGCGTTTAAAGGAGATGTTTTACTAATTGATGAGTATAATATTCTACGTGCATGATATTTTCAAGCTGTGGAAGCCAAAATATTCATATACTTTTGAAAAAAACCATTATAGAAAAAAAATTAGATTATCTCTTGTACTTTTTTAGTATTATAGCTTCTTTCTAGAACAACATGTATTGAAAATCAATTATGGGACATTAATAACACAAAGCGTATCAACACCTGATTAATACCATTTGTTACGAAGCCATGATAACTCTTACCTGGAGAGTTTCTCTTATAAGGAAACGAGACATTTAAAGAGATTTCATCAGTCAACCAAGGAAAGCTTAAGCAATAACTCCGAAACATTGGCGACATTATGAAAAAATTGGCTGTGACAAAAAATATTCTAGAAAATGTTGGAATCTTAGCTATATCTCGATTGAAAGGAAAGTTACGGACTTTTCCTGAATTTCCCAGGGACAGCACATATGACCGGACGGGCTATAAATATGGAGAAATGGGAAGCCGGGGGGGGGGATTGATAGGGTAAAAAAAATTTAAAGTTGTCGGCATTTTCTGAATGGAACTGCGGATGAACCGTCGGTAGCGTTTTCGAATGAATTTGAAGAGAAGTAGCCTGTTCTGCTGGAACTATCCGAGTCGGTAAGAAGTATTATCGTGGAGATTTTCCAGTCGTTCTAACTAGTAAGCAGGTGAGTTGAACGTCATTAAAAGTGCTGTGTGATTGCTATTATAAGTGCTGCTTTGCAGCTGTATCACATATCTGTATAAGTGCAGTGTTTCACGATTGTGTTGTCAATCAGTCCATGATTTGCTCCCCACGAGTCGTCTTGTCCTGAATATTTTTGAATAAAACGTCTTTTGCCATTATCCTCCATGTTGGACTGATTTCAGTCGTTAACTCATATGAGATTAGGGAAATTCTTAACATTATTTATACCACAACGAGTCAAAAGACCTGTTTTTCTGAAAAAGAAAACTTTTTTTTTTCTGTTTAAATGCAGGCAATACTGAATGTGTTTAGTAAGTAAATATTAGATAAAGTAATTTTAAGATAATTATTGAAAAAAATACGCGAATTAATTATCAAAGAATACGTAGTCCCTACTAAATTCTGTAGAATATTTCATTTTGAACATCTTCCTTGGACCTGGTTCTTCCTCAAAAATATAGAAAATTCTGTTCGTAATACCTTTTTATATCTCTTCCCAAACAGTTCCATCATTCTAAATACACTGATAATTTTTTTATTATCATCAGAACTTGAGAGCAATCTCGTTCTTTTCTTTTAGTCCAAGTACATTCGCAATATTTTCTCCTTTTATTGTGAGATTTTCTGTAGATCGAAACTCAGAGCCTAAAAGATCATTTTCATTTTCGCACAGTTGAAGCTCTTCTTTTATGCTACTTCTTCCGAGAGCGTGTAGTGTCTTGATTGTTTTGATAATTTTCTGGATAAAGAGTGTAAAACTAGCATAAACGCATTTCAGAAAAGTTTTAAAATTAAAATATTAATTATCTGTAATCTTTAGGTTTCATCACCTTTTATTCTTTTGCAAAAATGATACTTGTAACTTGCAATTTCGGTCACCTTATTAGAATTTAAATTCATAATTATTTTTATTGAGCTTACAACGCAAAAGTCCTTGCAGATGTGTACATCAAACTAATACAATATGCAGAATGTGTATATACAATCACGTACTTCTATCTAATAACTAGTTATATACCCTCAGGGGCTTATCTTCTTTACGTAAGTACGGGAATCATTGTGACATTGGGCTATTCGCGGTTTCTCTTCACTAACCTTGGGGACTTTCAATTGAGATGGATTGCTCTCGCTAAACAACCTTTGCCCAACCAAAAATGAAACGTGATGAAGAACAGTAATATGTAAAGCAGTTAGGAATGAAGTGAAGCGGTGGAGTTGAGAATTATATAAACTCCATCTGAAGGAGTAGAGAGTATATGAAGGAGGATCAGAGAGGCGTTGTAGTGAGAGGAGGTGGAATCTAAGTGCTATAGTATAGGAAGGTGGATTTACTGATTAGTATTGAGGTCCGAGTGTAAATCACTCGGATTGAGAATTGTTCTAGTAATTTCAGCAGTTGTTCCAGATTCGGAGTTGCAGTTGATAAGAGATATTGGTAAGAAGCTGTTAGATTATTATTGGTGGGTTGAATTAAAGAGTTAGTAAACTTAACCTGGAGAGCACTATTATTGATGTCATAATAGATATATATTAATAAATGATGAAAGCTGTTTTGGTGGTTCTGTAATTATTGGTGTCGTAGTGTTTAATATTTAAAATTAGTGAAGGCACAAGATAACGACCGGGTCGACCGGGTGTTACATCATGACCCCGAGATAATATATTGATCTTTCTCTTTGTCATGGGCTTACCGTCTTTGGTAATAGGTGATGCGTCCTCGGGATACCATAGCGATCCCTTCCTATTTTCGATCTTATTTCTTGTCAACCAATTTTTACAATTTTTTCTAATGTCCTCTTCACAGATACACATCTTTTTTCTCGCAGTACTGCTAGATTCGGCACTTGCGTAATTAAATGTCACCCTCACTCACACTTACTCAACTCATAACAAAAAAAATCGAACTATAATTTTTATAAATTGTGGATATTAATTTGATTAGATTTGACAGGTAATTTATAACTATAGAAACTCCCTCACACAGATCACAGATACATATCGTTTTGGCGCAGCGCTGAGGGAATAGGTTCTTGCGCTATAAATAAAAACCTCTACTTTCACTCACTCACACTCACAGATAACCTCTTTAACTCATATACACTTTTCTTACGGTCAAATCACCTGTCGTGGGAAATAACATTATATATACTTGTGTTTTTCTTAAAATAAATAATAAAATCCCACCCAGAAGTCAATTGTGCTCATTTAATTGAAAAAGGCGTGAAGTCATGCGAGAAAAAAAAGGCTAACATTCTTTGTAAATTTCTAATCAAATGTTTACATTCGTTAACAAATTACGAATTATTATTTACAAAATGTTTTTACCTTTCATTTAACTGGTTTTGATACGAAAAGTATTAAATTCTCTTTTATATTTGGTTTGTATCATTGTCAATTCTGAAGAATCTCAATATTATTAGTGACTGTCTTTAGTCATTGCAAAACCGATTTGGGGGAAATTGGTTTGCTGGTATACAGACCTAAACCTCGAAATCAAAAAACTGGTGTTACGGGAGAGGGAAGCCGGTTTTTCGGTTGTATGCAATGAACGAAATTTACATGAAAAAAATTGGAAAAAAAAGTGCAGTAATGGAAGAAGGGGAAACGAAAAGCACAATTTAAGATCTGTGCTGGAATTACTAGCCTAATATTTCATCAATAAACGTAGATTCGCAATGGGTCTAGTCATAAGTCAATTCGTAACCGAAATAAGACCGCTCTTAAATCATGCCTTTAAAATTCTTTATGTTTACGGCGTGCACACTTAAATGCAAATAAGTAAACAAACAAAAATAAAAAAAATAATAAAAAATTGTGTTACTTATTAGATTTGTTATTTATAAGAGGCATCGGGACGTGAGCAATCTTTTAACTCTTTATTCTTTCTTAAGAAAGTTAATCAAAACAAATTTCTATTGTGGAGCTTTTTCTTAATCACATCTTTAATTAGGTATAAAAACAAGAATTCTACACATGTTAATAACAGCAAATATTATAGTAAGGTTTAATAAACTGGATCAGATTCCAGTTGACTTGTTGTGACTGGACCCAAGTCAGGAACGCTCTATTCGAATATCATATCACTCTTGTTTGCATCTAACTATATAGTATGCTAATCTAAATCACTAATTCCCCCATCTCTTTATTTTAATTCTCTAATCTACCGCCAGGTTTTATATCTCATTCAGTACTCTTCTTATATGGTAATGCTAATTTACATAAGTCACGATTCTTTCACAAGGCGAGGTTCTCAATTGAAATAATGCTGCAAAGTACTCACAAAGGTTAATTAAAGGGAATTACGCGTGATAACTAGTTACAACTGCACCGACTCGTTATTTTATAGCTCTCAAATGTCAGAAAATAACCGTTGTATGTGAGTCCGAGGATTATTGACGACTGAATTTTAGTAATTGCAAAATAGATTAACAATTTGACGGTTAAGTGAATCAACAGTTTTCGTTCTCCTACGACGCGCAGAGCTACGATCAAATGGTCGCTGAAAGTGGCAGCCTTTTTTCTCCCTGATGACCTCTCTTTTTTCTCGAAAATGTCACTCTCTTCTCACGGTGATACGTATAGCTCTCTCAAGTTTAAAAGATAGTTTCTAAAGAATTTTTTGCGGTATATTAATGCAATATTTACACCAATTGTAACTTGCACTTTTAAACAGTCCAGTGAATGACAAATATTACTATTATAATTTCTAAAATATGGAATTTTTAATTAATTATTTGCAATATATTAACGTAATATTTACAACAATTTAACTAGTCTTTTAAACAATTCAGTAAATGTTAAATATTATAAATATTAGTTCGTAAAATATTAAATTAAAATATCTAAATAAGTGCACGTAATTTTAAGCTTTGTATATAAAGATTTAAGAAGTAAAGCTTAAAGTTTTATAAAGCTTTTTAATAGTTATATTTATCTAAAATTCTTTCTGTGTGTGATACACATTAAAACATGAAATTGCACATAATGGAGCATTACAGTCTTTGCAATAAATGCACCATTTTTCTCAGTAACAAACTCTCAACAAATTACTCAAAAAAATAAAATAAAAAAAAAAAAAAAAAAAAAAACCTAGATTAACAATTGGATCAGAAACATATTTCCTTATTATGTAAACAATTTTACAATTTCAGAATCATCATCTGTACGCTGCCATATTAACTAAATTTCGCCAGTAAATATCGTTTATAATATAGGTTGCCAGAGTGGTCCAGGTGAACCCCCAGGGGTCCATAGAAGACCACACGGGGATCCACGTAGACGTGAAAAGAAAACAGGGGTTCACAAGTTATAAGTGGGGGTCCACGAAAACTTTTCTGGTTTTCATAATAAAGAACAAAAATTTTGGCTTGGATCTACCTATAAAAGTAGGCATTCACTAGGTAGGTACTCAAAAATATTCGAGACTCAGTTCAAACACAGAATTGAATAGAACAATAAATAATAGTACAAGTGTACACCACATGTTGAGACTTGCAAAGTGCCGCCCGTGGCCCCCCCCCCCCCTCATCCGGGATGCTTGTTTAGCCCTGCAAAGGGATGAAATGCGACTTGCGCTGTGCTTGCAATCTACATTAGTATAAATACGAATGCCAAGAACAAGACGTTACTCATTTGTTTCCGGGATTTTGAACATAAAAGTGTGACTGTGAGTGAATCGATGTCAATGTTTGCAGTGCCGGAAAAAGTAAGTATCTGCCTATTTGTTATACATATTTTTATTGTATATTGTAATTTATCAATTATATTATATTTGTTTTACTATTTGAGTGTAGTAGGTAGTTATGTAGTAAAAATTAAATACTTGAGGTTATTCAAAACTTCTATAAAAGAACAAAAAGCCAGGGAAGATTAAACTTTAAGTACCTAGGTACTTTTTTTGTTTAAAAATATTTATTTACGCACATATAACCACAAGTATTATTTTAATAAATAGGACACAAGAAAATGTGCTACTTTTTTTTTCTTCTTAACCCCTCCAATTTAGGGTGATATTTCTTGGGAGTTTTGGGAATACAGTAGAAATGTAGCAGCAGGGGGTCTACCGAAAATAGTAAAACTTTGAAAGTGGTTCACGAGAAATAAAAGTTTGGAAACCTCTGGTTTATAATATAACACAGGATAATATACGCGAGCGAACTCAGCTCGTCAGCGTCCATTGGGGAAAAGTTTCGCTATCCCAGGAGAATTCGGCTGCAACCATTTGTGTCAAAAAACTTCGGACGAGCTGAACTCGTTAGTGTCCCTTATGGCACGTCATTCGGTTGACGAGCTGGACTCGTTCATAACCATTGAAGGGGTAACCAGGAAACGTCTCAAATTTCTTTCCCGAAAAACCAGTTTTACGTTAGAAGTTTTTCAGTTTTGTGTATATTGGATGAAATTTGCACGAAAATTGTAAAAGATGTTGCAGTATTGGAAGAAGAGGAACAGAAAAATGCAAATTAAGAGCTTGTATGACGATAGTTGCTTTTTATTCCAAAGACAACCATAAAGTGTTATTTTTGAGAAACGCGTGTGTTTCGTGTGTTCTTCAACATCCTTCAGATATCTGTAAGATGAATGTATAGCTATGTTCTAATATGCTCATAGAGATCGCGACTAATGGAATGGCATTTTTGGTTATTGTTATTTTAAATGATAAATGTGGTCCTATATTTAGATCGAAATTTAGCAGTCATTTTATAATGAGAAAATTCAAGACTCTAACTTCAATCATAATAGTTAATTTTTGAGCAAGGTCAGTTTCCAACAGCTTCGTTTTCTTACTCAGTTATCTATTATTGCTAAGTATTATTCCAGATGAATGTGCAGTGTAATACTGCTTAAGGATGCTCAAAAAAATTAAAATATGATCAGAAACTTCATTAAGATTAGAATATTTCTTACGATACAAAAAGCTCGAATATTCGCTAGAAAAGCACAATTAGGTGCTTTAAATATTAAAATAATTCGAGTATTGATATGTTGCTTATTAAGAGTGTAGCATAGTGGCCATAGTCGTAGACTCGGGTCCTCCATTGTTTCCGTAAGTCTTGGATTCGAAATTTGTTTCCACTAAATACATGCGATGTAGCGCAGCTAATGCACGCTAAATCTGGTAGAGGTCTCGAATGCTTCCGAAGTCGTTGTGTAGAAGTTTGTAAATGGAAGGTCTAGCTCTGGTGTTGGCTCCGCCACTTGATCAAGGTTCAAGATTACGAAGTTCGCAGAGCACTGCCTTCGCGTTGCTTCTCATTAAGATGTTAATAAACAATCAAATCAAAGTAAATATTTATTAGGCGCACAATTCATTGAGAAATGATCTTCGAGATTTATATTATTATATTATTTTACATGGGGAATGAAAAATGTGTTGATTTTTTTTATGCCTGCTTTTTAAGCCAGGTATTGATAAAAAAAAAAAAAAAAAAAAAAAAAAGAATATCATTTAAACATAAGAACACAAACGTAAAATCAAGTCTGTCTCTTGTTTTCAAAATATTTTGAAATAATTAAAAGTAACTTTCTATTAATAACTCATGATGGAAACTTGATCTTATTTGAAACCTTGATGCTAAATTAATGTACATCCAATCTAATGATGGAGGAATTATCAATGCGCACACGCACGCATGCACTTTTTATATTGATTTAGAACTTTTTAATTAATTAAATTTAATAAGCCGAGGTGAAGTTCAAATTTTACATTGTTGTTTATTTCACTTAAACTAAGAGAGAGAGAGAGAGAGAGACCTTTATCATTTTCATGGCTGAAACTGCAACCCGCCGTTTGATTATTAACACAAGAGCTCAGAAAATCCAGAAAAGAGGTAATTTTTTTTTAACTTTCAGTTTTATGCAAGGGATGTTCTCTTTTACACGTAATAGATCACGTGGTATAGGTGTAGTGATTCTGTGGGATTCACATGGTCTCCAAAACCCTAGTAGGAAATATCCCTACAGGTCTTCAAATGTAAGAACTGTATGTTCAGCCAATTTTTATGAGCGTGTAATCGCATAAATTAAAGGATAATTTTGATTCGTATCCAGAAATAAGAATGAACTCTTTACTTTTCAATTAGAGAATGAAAAAAATTAAGAAATTAAGTTATTTTTCAGTGAAACTGTGACAAATCACACACACACACGAGAATTCTTTAAATATTAATTTTTTTTTTATCTTTTCAGATTTAAACTTCTGAGACGTTGAAAGATTGATTCATTTACAAACCAAAAGCTTCTACAGAATCCCAGGAAAGCGAAGTTGAAACGCTACTTTTCGATCCTTCTCTAAAGAATTATTTTCACTCCTGCCTCAAGGTGTTTTGATAACACTCTCAGTTTTAAAACACGTTTAGTTTAGTGATAAATGTTTCGCGTTTACGGAGAGATGGGAAAATAGCGTTTGGAAACGAATAATGATTCCGAAAGAGATAAAGAATTTTTCTATTCTTTTCTTTCCTTTTCTCCTTGCTGAATCTATGGCTATTGAGAGATTCCCGCTGTCAAGAAATGTGGCATTTATGTTAGCTATGTTAGGCCTCACTCTATTACGGTAAGCCAGTTGAGCTTCGGTAAGATCTAAAAGCTATAGAATATTGAACTTGTTTTTTCCAATCTACTGCTCGGAAGAAACGAGTCTAGAATCCGTTTTATGGATTTATAAAAGCCCAGAAAATACACGGCTTACGTCAATTCGTTTTTGAGATATAGCGTAATACCGACATCCCTTTATTACTTTTAAAACGTTTGCTTTTTAATATTTTGTTCACAACCTGAATTTTTCGTTTTTTTGCTTTGAAAGAAGAATGTGGAAATGTTCCTGAAATATTTCTAAATGGAGGTATTTGCTTCGCAGTTAATGTGTTTCAATTTGTCAAATAATTAAGATCCATTATGGTAATTATTATTTAATGAATCGTTTCTTTATTGTTTCTTTTTTTTGTAGAAAAGTTATTATTTATTATTGTTTAATCTTACCATTTCCCGTTTAAGTTTTTTTGTTATCCTATTTACATACTAGACTTTTCTGCAGTAATTAAAGACATTTGAGTTTAGTTTAGTTTTTATTAACGTAGCAATAGAAGCAACACGAGGGCTATTGGCAATAGACCTCGTAATTTTGAACCTCGGCCAAGTGACGAGGACAACTCATGAGCTACCCCCTGCTCTCCTAACTTCCACACTATGCCAACGGGAGGACTTTGGGCCCCGAACAGATTTAACGTGCATCAGCCCCTGGTACACGGCGGGTCTTTAGCGGCAAAGGATCTAACCCACGACTGAACGAAAAACCGCCGGCCACGAATCCGAAAACATAATCACTAAGCTACCAAGTCCATAAAAACATTTGAAGTTTAAGTCCTTTCCGATTCTAATCCAATGGCCCTACTCTTGATATATTATAACGAATCCTAGAAAACCACGTTCTCTTTTTACACTGTTTGCAACTGTTGATGAAGATGTCCGTTCTCTAGAACTTAAGAGGTTTCAGATGCCATCGAGTGTAATGCTGACACTGAACTTTTGTCATCTTAAATTTTAAGTACTAATAAATAATTATAAGTGATGTTATCTTTCTTAATTGTGTATTAGGTGTAAACCCATAACTCAGGCTGAAATTACAGTTATTTAATTATCACATTGTATCTTGTGAATTAGTCTAATAAGCTTAAGTCTATTTAATGAAATTTCCCGATTCCCAATGTTTAACGTATACTGTCTCCTTTTTACTTAAATCTCTAGTTTTAAAAAATCTTTTTTTATGTTGCTTTTTATTTTCTTTCAACTTTTATATAATAACTACTTATTTTTAAGTTTAGACTTTTGATCCTTTTTATCTTTATTTAAAGTATTTTTATTTATTCGTTATTCACACACACACACACACACACACACACATATATGTATATACATACATACTCACATTTTTTGTATATGTATATACACATACAGTGTTCCCTCTCCTTTAACATTTTCGTCCCTACCATTTATGCGTCATTTTTACTTGGGCAATCAAGCCTTACAGACGTTATTTTAGGCTTTAAACTTCACTGGAATCATGAAGGCTGTAAATACAAAATAGTACATTTCTTCGCAGTTCTAATTATTTAGTGTGTTTGATTCTTTATTTACGCGTACTTAGTTCAATGTTATATATTATTAGACAACTTTTGTGTTGTTTTAATGCCTTATTGATAATAACTTTCAAGTAATCCGATGGTCTTTTGAACCGATATCCGCTGAATTAGCGAGACGCTACTGTATAATAATATTATTAATAATTATTATGAAAAATTATCATCAGAACAATTATTGAAAAAGGCGTTGCTAGTGTGAGTGTAAAGAAAAAATATTGTCTTTTGCATTCAACAGGTTAGGCTTAATTGCGCGTTTGCTTATGTCCTTGGAATGAGCCGTTAAAAGATTTGAATTAGAAAAGAAGTTCAGAAATCTCGTTCAGGCATACTTTTGATTGTTCCATTTTAGGGATGATACCGGAGGACGGTAGATTCTTCCCTCCCCCAATATATCATACTTTGCGATGGAAGTGGATAGGTTAGTACTGAATATTTTTTGTCAATTCATAAACAGGCTTCTATAATGGATTTATTTGTAAATTTCAAATTGTTGAAGAGAGAGAAAGGAGAAAAGAGGAGAATTAAAAATAAGAGGAAACGTATTTATTGTTAATGCTGTAATTTAAATGTAATTAAAAAAATATTTTTTAAAAAGCCCCCAAAATACATCTTTTATTGTAAGAATGGGTTATAATGGATTCATTGAGGTAGAAAGAGAAAGTATTTTTACTTCAATATTTTAAGTCTGAATTCAAATCTACTAGAATGATAGATATACGATACCATTCTTACCTATTTATTTATATATTTGTCAGTCTATCATCGATTTCCACTGAACAACAAGATTTATTCCTAAATGACTTAGCAAACAATAGCTTTTTGTCGAAATCCCTTTCTTCAATTTCTCTCCTTCTTAGTCTAGAGGGATTTAAGAAAATTCTCGTTTTACAAAAAAAAAAAAAAGCCTTCAAACGGTTACAAAAATTGTTTATTTATTTTTAAGTAGTTGTTTAAAACATATTTTGTATGTCGGAAAACTAACCTGAGCTCCTTTAATTCTTAAAAATAACTATTGGGAATAAATTCAAGAAGAATTTCGGAAAGTAATTGATGACAAGCAGAGAAATGAACGCCCCCAGAAGCATCAAGAATTTAAGTTTCTACATTTGTTTTCGAAATGTGGGTTCTCTAATCCCTTAAGCGAACGAATAATAACGCTCTCAATCGATTGTCTCTAAGATTCTGAACTTTATGGAGTTTTGTAAAGGAAATGTAGAATGCAGCGTTAATGAAAATAAGAAGGGCCTCTTACAGCATTGACTTCCATCAACTTAATTGCTCCTAGAAGTTCCCAGACAAATCATGGAATATATTGACTTGCCATTCCTATTAGAGATCTTTAAAGATCGTTGAATGTTTGTTCTGTCCTCAAGTTCTTTACGGTTTCATTTATCATTTCTGTCTCGGGTTGAAATATTTGGATTTGTTTCTTAGACAGGCACATTTCGCTGCATTTGTAATCAATTGCTTTCGTTTTCAAGACACGGGTCTGTGATCGATAAATGCTAAGAGACATCAGTTCCTGCTATTATTAGGAACAGAAGTACTTGATAAATTAGGAAATAGGAAGTATTTATGTAATTATTTTTCAGAGTTTATTAATTGGTAAGGGAATACGAAGTTATGTTGGGAGTATTTGAAACAAATATTTAAAAGCGTTGATTAAAATGGCTGAAACACTTTAACTCGAAATCGGTTTAATTAGAAGTTACTGTTTATCAACATAGATTTAAATTGTCGAATTGATGAACGACTGGAAAAGTGTTTTTTTTACTTAAAAGGGATCTTAAGTATATATACATGTTATATTTCTGATAATATTTATATATGCAAGTTAATATTTTTGAATCTAGACATTAGTATTTGGTTAAAACTTAAGTATCATTTTAAAAATAAAGTAATTTGATTTGTTGTAATAAATAAAACTTCGAAGAAAAGCTCGTTGCCCTGAATATTTATTCATTGATTGTCAATTTAAATTTAGTTTTTGTTAGTATTAAGTTTATTATCTGTCATTCGTAGATTCCTTTAATACGTATATTGTCGTTTAGTTTTATATTAACGTCGCACTAGAAGCAACACGAGGGCTATTGGCGACGGACCTCGTAATTTTGAACCACGGTCAAGTGACGAGGACGACACCTGAGCTGGCACCCCCCTCTCCTAACATCCACACCACGCCAACGGGAGGACTTTGGACCCCGAACAGATTTAACGTGCATCAGCCCCGGCAACACGGCGGGTCTTTGGCAGCCAAGGATCGAACCCGCGACTGAACGAAAACCGCCGGTCGCTAGTCCACGACCTTGACCACTAGGCTACCGCGGCCCCTACGTATATTGTCGTATTGTTCTTAGATTTATTTAAAAATTTTGTAATAGTTTTAATGTTTCCAAAAACTTAAGAATTTTCAAAATAATAGGACTTCATATATATAGAGAGCATTTCATTACTATTATTTTTATTAGAAAGAAATTAAAATAATTATTATAACATATGATCAAAATTTTAAATACAACTAATTTTTTCAGGACGAATAAATACTAACTCGAGGAGAAAGTTTTAATTATTATAAGTTATTACTTCTCAACGATTTGTCATTCAGAACTATTCGATCAGAATATTTCTTTTTTTTTCTTCAAAGATTACACGATCAAAGATTACAAAGATCAAATGTTATCTATGGATTAGATATCTTATTCTTTAAATTATACGTATGAAAGTTTCCAATATTAAAAACATTTTCAAAATAGTTTTGATAAAATAAATTATGAATGCACAGCACAAATATATGATTAATGTATCAATTATATACATGCAAGATAACACAGAAATAACATTTCTAATTAATAAAATTAATAAAAAGGAAAAAAAAGTGCTTTTTACGTACCATTAGAAGCAGTGAGGATCGTTACAGTTTCTAAGGCTACTGTTAAAAGAAATGGGATCAATTTAATAATCATACAACTTATTATAAAGTTTTCTTTAACAAATGCAAATGTTTCATTTTGATGAACGTTATGTGAAATAAACATATTTTGGGAACCGAATTGAGCAAATTTCTTTGTCATTAATGAATTCTCTTTTATTGATTTTGCCACTGTTATTAAGGAATCATTTTCCCTTATTTTATTTATTTTTTCGAGTTAGCAAAAGTTTTTCTATACAAACACATTTAAAAATTAGCGCTAACTGACTAATCTTTTAAAAGCTCATTAATCCAAATGAATACTTAAAAACCATAAATAGATCATTTCAGTTTTCAATCATTATCATCGAATACTTTTTCCCAAAATTTGCAGGTCTTCGCGTCCAAAAAAAAATGTGATCAGAATAATTTTTATTCTTTTCTCTGATCCATCTGGCACAGAAAATAACCTAAAGAAGAACCTGGGCTATTCACCTACAGTTGGCATTATGCCATATGCGATACAGTATGGTGTCAAAGAAAGATCGTTCTAGCAATATTTATCATGATTATAAAGAATAAATCGGCAGTGACAGCATTTCTTGTTCATAGTCTTCCTTTTTTATCCCCTTGCGAAGATGGATGAGAAAAAACTAGATTTTTCCCCTTGTTGTGATCCATTGTTGAATACCAGACTATAGATATTCAGAATGATTGTGTGGTGAAAGAATAGTGTGTATGTGTGCGTGTGTAGTAGAGAGAGATGTCACCTTTCAAAATAAATTCATTTCTAGATAACGTTAATGATGTTCTGTTTAAATGTATGTATTTAATACGTATAATAAAGCGCTCATAGACATGAAAATACATAAAAAATCCAACACACTATCACACATGCACAGTAAAAATAGTACATTGATACAGTAATTCTAACTCTGAACACATTTGATTTAAATTTGCTGCTTCCGTATGGATTATGATTAAGATAAAGATTTCTCAAAATGTGGATCACAAGTGCATAAATAAACCTAGGGTTATCTGAAATTCTAACAAGATACATCTAAAATGCAGGTATTTAAATATGTACACTAACATGTTTTTATAATCGAAAATTTTTTCGAAGAATATGTTGTACAAATTTTGATTCATCATTTAAAATGTCCTGAGACTAACTTTAAAAATACGCTAGTTTAATATTTGATGTTCAAAAGAAAATTTTGTTCAAATACCATTTCCAACAGACTTGATTAATACAAGTTATTTATATCATTGGATACTTAAAAAGAATTTGCTCGATTTATCAAAGGGCTGAAAATTAGTGCTGTAAGAGTTCCATAAAAATCATTTAATAATTTTTTTTGTTGAATTAGGGTATCAATTTTAATATTTTCTGAAAAAACATAATCTTACTTCAAATTTTTTTTATAAAATGTATTAATGCAAAAAGGGTATCAAAACAAAACAAACAATAGAAATTGTGCATTCTAGCAAATTGTTAAAAATGTTTTGAAAGTTTTTGTAATTGTAATCTGTAATGATTTGTCAAAGATTTAAATCTTTATTAAAAAGAAAAACAAACACATTAATTTTTTTTTATTGAATAACAAACAACGTCGCGAGAGTATTTTATTTAGGCATTAATGATTGGTTAACTATATCCTTATGTATATAAAATGCTATTCGAATAAATTTCTTTACAATTAATTATCGGCAAATGCTTCAATTGGTATTCTTATATCACATACCTAAATACTCCAAATCGAGGTAATATTTTCTTGAATGAAAAGTTCACTAAAGGAAAAAAAGTTTAAGAAACCCTGCTAGCACAAAAATAACATCTTAAATTAAAATAATTTCTTAAATGAAATTCTACACTGAGTATTGATTTAGTGTCGTCTTTACCGAAAATTGGAGAGTAGGACCAAAATTTAATTTATTCGACGCATACTTCTCATGAATGTGAACAGAAGTCACATAAGAGTCCGTTAGAAGTACTATACACTTTTTGCAGATTAAATGTATATCTAATAAAAGTATATCGTTGCATGAGAGGTATTTTTTCTTCTTTCAACACTTTGTATTACTTTACACTGTGTATCTGTTGGGAAAAATATTTTCATCTTCTTCCCAATAAGCTAGAACCTTCAAATTACGCACACAAGCTAAATTTGGCTCAATTCAATGTTCAATTATAAAATTTATAAATAGTAAAATTTGAAATTTGTTTTTAAAGAACATTTTGATTAATTTTTTTTTCTTTGAAAATAGGAACTAAAAAGTAGAAAATATTGTACAAAAATATTTTTTAAAACCAACTCTTCTAGGAGGCAAAAGGGTGAAAAAGAACAAAAATTAAAAAAAAAAAAAAAAAAAATCTTCGACTCGTAAGAAGTTAAATAAAAACGCACTGAAAATAATAGTTTTTAATCCTAAGTAAAAAAAGTGATGAATTTTCAATCCAGTTGAAAAGATTTGACTAAAAACTGAAGGATTATGCACACTCTAAATGTTTAAAAATCTGACCCATGATTGCGCCCAACAGTTCAGCATTATTGAAACTTCGTGCGATCTTAAGCGATACTCCAGTACCCAATAACGATCCCTTAAAATTATGAAACATGCTCAATTTTACTTTAATGAAAGACGAATTTCTACTTTATATAGTAAAACTGGGTACTTTGAGTTGTGGTAGGTGGAATCCCAAAGATGAATTTCTGTAAGGTTCATGAAGATCTCGTATTCAATATTGTGTGTTTATTTTTCATGACGTGAAAAAAAATGTTTTGGGAAATAGAGTGAAAGCTATATTCAGTCCTTACAGATGCATGGCGGTTTTTCTCGAACTACTTGCAGCATTCTTACCATGCCATGAGGCGGCAAGTTAGAACAACATGTTATAATCTATAAAAAAAAAAAAAAAGACTGACGCACCAAGAAGGAGTTGTCCTATGGAGAAAAAAATTGGCGGATAGGAAAATTATGTACAGAATAGAAAGATGATTAAAATTTCAGAAAAACTGAATGATTTATTTCAGAGTTACACAGTTATAAAGTAACTAGCTCAATTAGGTATTTACCCACCTCCAATCTGGATGCAAGCTGCCACACGACGTGACATAGAGTGATAAAGCTCGCTGATGGTCTCTTGCAGTATTTCTTATCAAATTTGCTCCAATTGTTGGGCTAGGTCATCAACATTCCCTGGTAGATGCAGTCGTCTTTCCTTCATATCCCAGACATGCTCCATTGGAGAGAGATCTGACTGACCAATGAAGTGTTTAGCAAGCTGTAAGACAGTTCATAGAAACACGTGCCGTACGTGGTTTGACATTATCTTGCTGAGAAATAAGGCCAGGGTACTGCAAAAGGAACAGTAGCAAAACAGGTCTCAGAATGTCATCGACGTACCACTGTGCTGTAAGTGTACCTCTATGACGACCAAAGGGGTTCGGCTATCAAGAGAAAGGGCATCCCAGACCATAACTCCTTTTTGAGGGCCTGTGGGGCGTGTAATAGTGAAAGCAGGATCAGCATGCTGCCTTAGGCGTTTCCAGACACGTCTTCGATGATCGTCAGGACACCATTGGACGCGGAATTCATCGCTAAACACAATACATCCCCAGTCAGCATCATTACAACCTGATAGAGCCAAGCACCACTGAAATCTGCCTCGACAGTGTGCAGAAGTGAGTGGCAGGTGGCGTAGTGGTCGATACGAGCGTAGATTTCGCTGTAACAGCCGTCTGTAAATGATCATGGTGGACACTCGTGTGCGGGTCGCACGTCTGATGGTTGGTAACGATGATTCAGGAGCTGTGACAGCTGATCTGATAGTCACTTTGTCCTCCCTATCTGTGGCCTTAGGTCGATCGCTACCATCCTGACGCTGAATGCCATTGCCCACCCATTCTTGCCAATATTTTCTAATCGCCGCATCGCTTCGACCCATACGACGAGCAATTCTCCGATTTGCCCAACCTGCCTCTTTCAATCCAATGATACGACCTCTTTCAAACTCTGACAGTTGCTCGTAATGAGCTCGAATCTTGTGGCGAGGCCTTTTTCAGTCGTTGAAAGGTATCCTAAATCGCATTGCAACGGAAAATTTGACCATCAGATTGAGAATAATTTCTTATGTACACTTGCTTAATGCGCAGTTCCGATGCACTGTAGCTCCCGCTACTCATTCATTGGATACGAAATTTTAATCATTTGCATGTTCGGTTCAAATGTTTTTGGATACGAAATTTCATTACAATCGGACAACTCCTTGGTGCTTCGTTTTTTTGTTACAGAGTGTATTTCTTCAACCTATTTCTGTAGATATGCAAATTGCAAGTGTGTACACACCTGTGGTATTGACATTTACACCCGTGTAGCCATCAGAAGAAGAAAAGGAGTTTTTGAATTGGTGATACCACTACAGTTCCTTGACCGTTATCCAACGCGTTTCCTTTCTGGACCTGACCAGATTTCCTTTTCTACTTCGACAGGACAGTTGGAATCTGAAAATATCATCTTGGATAAGTAGAAGATATCTCGAACTTGAGTTGATTCATTGTTCTCGCTATGGAACTAATCAGAATTCTCAGTGGTAGTTTTTTGGATGCTCGAATCTTGCTTGAACTGATGTCTTCGATGTTATTCAGCATTTGTTCTTTGTCACCATGTTTCATACTAGTATGATGACTTCATGATACGAATTGTATCGCGTCAGTTTTCTATTAACTAATATTTTTGTGAATATTTAAAATAACTTCTTTTCTGAGCTTTGTTCTATTTGGACGAGTGATATTCTTATAAAAATAATAGGATATTTAATATGATTAATAAATGACGTTTCTAAATATTAAATTGTCCCGGATCATTCATAACTACCTATCTGATTCATTTGAAGCGATGTATACACTTATACATCTTATCATCTTCATCATCCTTCAGAAGATATGATGCAACAAACACTTTTGTGTATTTAATCGATTGGAAGTCCCTTCCACAGGGTTGACAAAATTTACTTTTGATTTGATAACCGAATTGAAATTTGTTATGCAAAACCCGAAAACTAAACAACCTTTTCTTATGAAAGAAAATTTTGCCATATGTAGCATTTAAAATAAGTACAGAAAGGGTTTGGATGAATAAGAATTGAAACGACGAGTTTCATATCAGTAGACTTCATACACCACAACCTGGTAGGGAAAGACATCAGCCAACTCATTCAGAATTTAAATTTAATAATATATATAATATAGTTTCAGCTTATTTCGAATCAACAACTCAACAGTTTTTAATGTCATTATTATGTAAAATTTTAATGAAACATTTTTTTTGTGGAAAAATATATTACCTTTGAAATGCGATCAATGTATATCCATAATTTAAATATTATGCGTTGGGGATTTAAAATATAAGAAATGAAAAACGTTTTTTTTTTTTTTTTGATTCAAACAGAAATTAAATAAAATATACTCCGTATTGGTTAGTTAAATGATAAGTTACACAAACCAATACTCGAACATTATATGAAAATGCAAAATATATATTGAAAAATGCATTAAACATGTGTTGCATTTTACATCACATTTTCTAAAATCAATAATCTGAATATTTTAATGGTTTATATATAAGTACATTACTATGTGAACAATGTCAATTTGAAATACACCCCTCCCCCCCCAAAAAAAAAAAAAAAAAAAAAAAAACTATTTAAAAATTATACATGAAGCAAAAGTGAATAATTTTTCTTAAGCTATTCTTGTCCATGATAGAAATTTTTTAATTGTATTTCGTTTTTTGCAACATACTGATAAAGAGGTTATTTTATGTAAGCACAACTGAATTTTAGACAATATTTGCACTAATGATAAACTTTGATGCTCATTCAGAAATTGTTCTTTAGCCATTAGATTTTATTCATCCTAGTTTTCATAAAATCTACAATTTAATTACAACAACGCCAAAACACCAATTGTTTGTTAGTTAAGCGATATACCCGCCTCCCGCAACATTTTTAAAAGAATACTTTTTTCAGAAGCCTCAAAGGGTTTGGATACAAATCTCCGAATTTTAAAGTGCATTTGTTTTGTTGATATATGTTTGTAGTTCGTGAAAAAATGGCAGAAAAGCGTTCGAAAATGAATAATGAATTCAAAACAACTAAAGAATTTTGTCTTTCTTCTTACCTTTTTTTTCTAATGGCCAATCTAATGCTGCTGAAAAACTCCTTTGTCAAGAAATGTGGTTTTAAAATTTACTCTATAACAATGAACCAATTGAGCTTCAAATACATTTAAAAGTTATAGAAATTGCAGTAATTTCTAATTCGTCATCTCCACTCACAAGAAGAGTCTAAAATTGACTGAAGGATTTTTTGTGAAAGTATGAAATTATCAGGACTTTAGAGACATTTAAACTAAATAATTATATCAGTAATATTTTATTAATTTTAGAATGTTTTATAACCAATAATTTATTCGAAATCTCGACACTATTTTTTAAACATTAATTGTAAGTATTTTATTAATTTTAAATGAAAAATGTAGAGCATTCTGTTTGCTTTTCAAAAGGAAAAAAGTAAAATTCTTTTTTACTAATTAAAAGATTTTTTTTTAACGAAAATTGTAAACATAAGAAAATTAGATGCTTATTAGTTTATAATTTATAATTGTTGTTTATGAAAATGAACACACTTATCAATTCAAAGAATCATTAGAGAATTAAAGAGATAATCACCATTGTTCACAAAAATGCCTAACTATAAAAGTTTCTGAAAAATTAGCTGTTTTGTAATAATTATTATAGTTAATTATAAAACTGACATTATTTCTTTCATTAGTTCCTCTTCTACAGTAACCATTATGAATGTTACGGAACGAATATAGGTTTTATGAGCAATAACTTTTTATTCTTAATGTAAAATTAAGAATTCTTTTGGTAAATATTGCAAAATTATATTTAAAATTCTTCCAGCTAAACTTTGCTCTCCATTACAGATAACGATATTATTTTAAGGTTTCTGTAATCAAAAGTTTTATCTGTTTCTCTCTCTTCTGTAAACTATTCTACTAATACTCCATTTACGATTAGCAAGAATTGTTTGGGTTACAATCTTCATTTACAAAGTCTTATCTAGTTACAAAACCCATTATGTACAATTTCCATTAACGGAGCGAAAAGATTTCGTCAAATATTACAATATAGTATAAGAGGGTTTTCGGAACAAATATAGTCCTTAGTAATATAGTTAAATTTAAAAATTTATTTCCGAATCGATAACTTTAACTGCAAAGGAAAAACAAACATTTCCCTATTGATAACAATTTAGATGCAGTTAACTCAATGACATTCCTACTTATCTTTAAGTAACTACTTAATACGTTTTAAGAAAAATTGGTTGTTTTTAGTAAGCATATGAGCGATCGCCTATTTTTAATTTTTTTCGTTTTATATGTATGAATTTATTCTATTCCACCAGTTTTATTACATACAGAGAGTTCGGAATTACGAGGCCCTCGTGCTGCTTCGAAATGTGACGTTAATAAGCAATCAATCAATCCATAGAGCTCGCATTCCTTCAGGAAGGTCGTATTTTTTAAATAGACGCTTTTTGTAATGTTCTCTACTACAAGCTCTTTGTTTCAATATGCAAGCCGTATTCTTTAAGCAGGTGCACTTTGTTGCACACTTTCTTTACAAGTTCTTTGTTACTATATGTAAACTGTATTATTTCAACAAATGCTCATTTGTACAACATGTAAGCCAAATATTTAAACATACTCTTGTTACATTCTTTATATTTCTTTGTTGCACTATGCAAGCTATATTCTTTAAGCAATTTTAGTTTAGTTTAGTTTTTATTAACGTCGCACTAGAAGCAACACGAGGGCTATTGGCGACGGACCTCGTAATTTTGAACCACGGTCAAGTGACGAGGACGACACCTGAGCTGGCACCCCCCTCTCCTAACATCCACACCACACCAACGGGAGGACTTTGGGCCCCGAACAGATTTAACGTGCATCAGCCCCGGCTACACGGCGGGTCTTTGGTGGCCAAGGATCAAACCCGCGACTGAACGAAAACCGCCAGCCGCTATCCACGACCTTGACCACTAGGCTACCGCGGCCCCCTATTCTTTAAGCAAATCCCCTTTGTTACTTTTTTCACATAATCTTCGGTGCAATGTAAAAGTCGTATTCTTGAAACAGACGCTAATTAAAACAACAAACAAGCCGAATTATTTAAACATACTTTTCGTCGTATTGTTTACATACGCTTTGTGACACTATACAAATCGTACCGTATTCTTCAAGGAGTTGCTCTTTTTAATGTTTTGTGTCATGTTTATGAAATTTAAGACAACATTTTTATGCAGAACTTTTCTTTAAACCTCTTTACAGAAATATTTAATATTCGTTGAATGTCTAATTTCTTTAGTTTCTATTTCATGTACGTATCTATATAATATAAGATCTTAAATTGATTTAAAACCCATGGTTAGGTATCAGTACGAAATATGATTCAAAACTCGCTTTGATTTTTTCTACTCGTATAAACTTAACCTCTTTTAAATTCCAAAATTTCAATGTATAAATTGTACGTTATTATTCTCAAGTGTTTTGTAACAAAAAGTAATAAAATAAAGCAATAAGCAAAAGTAAAGTTAAAGAAAAGAGAGAAATGCATTGTGTATATAACTGATTTTTATTTATGGTACTAATATCTATTAATTTTTTCTCTGTTAAATTATTCTATTGATAAGACATATATGTTCTGAAAGTGATTTGGCTGCATAGCCTAGCCCCGTCAGGAATCCTCACGACATTAGAAAAAATATTTCGCTTTTGAAATCTTGAAATATATGATTAGATTTATTGATTCATAATGAGCATTTGTGGCCTTGAACGCTTTCTTGACAATTGGACATTATCTCTTCACGGTAGTAACGATCAAGTATGTTAAATGTTTGTTAGCACAACAATTTTTAGCCAGAATTATCTCCCACCATTTCCGTGGCCGAGGTAGCTTTGGGATCATGGTCGCTGATTCGTGTCCAGCCTTATTTCCGTGCAGTAATAAGTTCGAGCCTGATACCACTAAAGACCTGCCAGTACTAACTCAGATGTCAACCTCGTCACTTGATCGAGGTTCAAAATTACAAGGTCTTTCACTAATAATCCTCGTGTTACATCTAAGTGCGACGTTTACAAACAATCAATCAATCTAAAAGCGACGATAAGTTACAAAAGTTAAAAAAACAGCTTAATATGTAAGATACGAATGAAGAGAAACATATAGCTTAGATTGAGGAATATGGAATTTCTTGTAACGGGTTCTTTCCCGTTTTTCTTTTTAACTAACCTTTGATCTACTTTATTTAATTATTTGAAATGAGAACTCACCTAATGAAATAACCGTGGCTTATGTAAATAAGCATTACTACATAAGAATTGTAGTGAACACGAAATTATCAGTTGGAAAGATAAGTAGAATTGGACATATTAAAGAAAAAAAGGATATAGAAGATATAATTATGTGGTTGAGCACAAAATGCAACAAAGGAATCTTCCTAGAATTGATTCCTGATTTGGATCTAATCACTTGGACTAGCATCCAGTTTTTGCAACTCTATTACTTCGATTCGACAATTTTCGATTTCCTATCATGCTATTCATGTCTATAATTTTAATTTTTTTTAAGAATTTCAATGAATGAAGAAAATTCTAAGCAAATACACAAAATTCGTTTTTTTCCTTGAAAAAGTGTTTTGTTGAATTTACGATATTAGAATTCTGCATTTTCTTTATTAATATATAAAGTTTGATGAACTTTTGTCTAGATTATAAAATAGCAAAATAACGGTATCAGAAGGTAAGATAGATTTTTTTTTAATTGCGGAAAATGTAACAATGCAAACCTAAAATAACACCATAAACACTTCATTAACAAAACTATATAAAAATAAGTTTATATTGCTCAAATTGCGGCTATTTTTATAAGTGTTTTTACTATAAAAATAACCAAACAACAACATCTTTAATTTTAATCTTAAAAAATAATCGATATCAATTAATGTTAATGAAAAATATCATATTTAAAAAAATCACTGTAAGGTTCGCTTACATTTTTAGTTTTATATTTTACTAGGCGTTATAATTCCGCATTGTTGATTTTACTCTTTCAGCATGCCAACGCTTTTCGATTGACATTTGATGGTGATGACGACTGTTCATTTACATCATACTTAGAAGAAACTCTAGGGGTATTGGTGATGGACCTCGTTATTTTAAACCTTGGTTAAGCAATGTGGACGACACCTGAGCTGAAATATTTCCCTGCCAACTCCTACTCAACGCGTACGGGATGACTTGGGACATCAACAGATTTAACGTTCACCAGCCCTGCCACATGGTGGGTTTTTAGTGGCATCAGGGCTCGAACCCACGACTCGACAGAAATAATATCGTCCGCAAATTCGCGATCAGGGCCACTAAGCTACCGAAGATTATGCCGTGGTAACTTAATGGTCGTGGTCGTAAATAGCCGCTAAATTAGATGAATAACAGCTATTAATCTCAATTCTTCTTATATACGGATTTGTCGATTATAACATGAATTGAATTTGAATGTATCGATTTGGACGTAAGATGTCTAACTTCGTGAATTTTAGTTTTAACTCGTATATTTTATCTTTTTTTGGAGGAAATCGTTCTGTTTACCTCTAAATCCGTGGTTACTTCTGCACACCTTAAGCTACGAGTCAGTAAAATCATGTAGTTAAAAAATGATATTTTCTGTGTAGGTCAGATCTTTTAAGAGCTCTGGAATTGTAATAAAACACTAGGACTTATAGCATTCTTTATTGGTGATAATATTGTAACAGAATCCTATTACCCGTTTTGTCTATCATCTAAAAACGTACTATAATCACAAGATCTAAATTTGAACTTGTTCAAAAACAGACAGAGCAATTAAAATAATCAATTATCTCTACAAACGCCAACAATCTTCCATGCTAATCTCCCTTTATCTTTGTTAACATTATCTTATTATAACTTCAGTTCAATTCTCTGTCGCTTTTATACAAATCGATTATATTTATTCACTTCGCATCAAAAGAATACTTCATTCGCATCATCACGTTGATTTTATTGGGAAGAAGCTTGAAAGTTAAATATAAAATCAGAGAGAAACTCCAGGTGTTAGTTAAATGTTAGTTAAATGGAAGATTTCGCGAACAACCAATGTTACAAAATTGCTTTAAAATGCATTTATTTGTAGTCAAATTGTTATGTTTCAGTCTAACTTTTTCAATTAATTGTGCCATCAGTAGTTAGAAATGTTCCCTCTTTAATTAAACTGCAAGAAATCAAATAGGAATTTTTTTCCGATCTTCGAATATTTAAAATTTAGTGTCAGAATTATTCTAAAAAAGGAACATATTACTAAATGCCCCCTGGAATTATGACCAATATTACAAATTATTACTTATCTGACGTTTATGAACAAGATTCAAGTCAGTACTACGGTGGATCCTACTGCATTTTCATTCAGAGATGATTATACCTCGCTAACGTCGAATAATCTCATATTTCTTTTTAACAGCTTAAGCACACGTCTACTTTCAAGGTTCTATCCTTCTTATCTCTCGCTCTCTATTATAATTCTTCCACTATTAAATTCTCCGGAGTTTATAAATGTTACCATATCAATCTTGTTCACAAGACTTCAATATTTCTAATCTAATTTACGTAAAGCAGATTTCATTCACAAGAACATAGTCTCAAAACAAATAAAGTCATACGACAGTTGACGAGGTTAGTTGAAAGGAAATACAAGAAGGATCGTAGGTACATTATGAAAAGGAATGATTCCTCCGGATTAGAAGCAGTCATTTAGTTTTTTTCTTATTTTTAATGTGATTTGTGTAATTTAACTGTTTTTACCTAAACTCTGTACAGAAAATATCCAAAATACACCTTAACGTCTCATAATACTGAAACGGATTTAATGTATTCCACGAGAAAAAAAGAAAAACCCGAAATCGCTTTCACTTCGGATTTTTATATTCATCCTCCAAATATATCTTCCATACTGCAATTCTTCTCCATCTATTCTTTAGAGTAAATTTCTTCTATAATTGTTTGAGTGTTTGTTTGATTATTAATTTCTCAAAACAAAAGGAACATTCTAAAAAGATTCGCATACAAAATCTTACCGTTGCATGTTTCAATATAACATGTTATCTAAAATTTAATGGATCTCCTCATGTTTTCATAGACATTTAAGAGTAATGTATTTAAAATCCTGGCAACAATAATTTATTTCCCTTTAAAACGTTGTTTGAAAATCTTAAATATTTCAGTTTACTATCCGGGGTGTTATTTATATTTGAAAACTGCTATTTGTGTGTGTAAATAAGTAAAGAGAGAGTTTGGGAAACTAATTGACGATAAGTAGCGCAAAGGATGCCTTCAAAAGCATCAAGTATTTAAGTTTCTACATTTGTCTTCCAATGCCAATTCTCAAATTCCCTAATCTCATGAATAATTACATTCGAAAACGTAAGTGTTCCTACGATTTTCTAGCTCATCGTTATTTGGGACCCACATCGGAAGCACTAAGGACAGTGTTAATAAAATTAAGGGCGTACTTAAAGCATTGACTTCCACCAACTTAATTGTTACAAGGAATTCCAGACAAATCATTGATTGTATCGTCTCGAAATTCCTTATTAGGGATTTCTAAAGAATTGCAATGTATTTGTTCAAATCTCTTAAGTTCCTCATGGTTTTATTAACATGTGCTAACGTGTTGTTCTTTTGAGAAAATGGCGTCATCAAAAATGCATAAAAGGAAGGATACAGAGCGTTAGGTACATAAAATTGACAATATAATACATTATATTTATAACAATTACCTTTAGTTTGCTGCAGGTATATTGACATTGCTAAGGTATATTTAATTTAGTATTTTGTTGTCTACTCTTATTTAAAACCTCAACAGAATATTATTGTCTATTTAAATAATTTATCGTTTGCTCTTATTTTAGAAATTAATTTAATAATTAATTTTTATGGCACTATCGCCTGTTTCTATTCTTTTTGTTGTTAACACTAGCGACTTTTAGAATGTTTTGCCTGTGAAAATAAAAATGCATAAGGAATTTGAAGAAGGCATTTTCTTTTCTTTATATTAATTGCTTCTGTGGACTCTGGGGCTCGGATGTACGCTTACTTTACGTAAATTAATAATTCATTTTAACTAATGTTATTTTTTGAGAACTTAATACGGAAAAAAATTTAGCATATTTTGAAATTAGCAAAGCCAATTTCAATTTTAGTTAATTTTTCTATTACTTTGTTATTATTTATGCGTTCAAGTTGAAGCAATTGGATTTGTTTCAAAAAACAGATCCAATATGCTGCGTTTATAATCAATCCAATGTTTCAGGATATCTATTGGTATTAATTTGGTGCCTGCTTGGCCTATTGGTTGGCGAGCGCTTTGTCAAAGATTGGTTTTTGTTCAATTTTGTGGGTTTATTTTGATTCAGTTACTAGATAAAACACGTTAAATTCTAAAAAAAGAAAAGAAAAAATACCTTGATTATTTTAATCATATCATTTGCAGAACAACATATAAAATTTTGATATCTCTTAGTTGCATTATAAACTGCTGTTTGTAGAAAATGCAACACCATGAAGGAATCATCAGAATCAAATGAAATTCGCAGCAAATGTCAATTATAGGATATTATGCAAATTAATAAAGTTTCAGAGCCATCGCGCGTGCGCGGCGCGCGCAGCGCCCTCTGAATTGATGCTGAAAGCGTATAAATAAAGTGCTGTAGCGGGACGTTGAAAAAAGTCTATGATTATTTGTTAGTGGCAAACGTTTAGTGAGACCTGAGTATGCCTCCACGACGGAAGAATAAGAAATTCAAGCAACTTACGGAGTTTGAACGAGGGAGGATAATCGGCCTTCGAGAAGGAGGATTTTCCTATCGCGCAATAGCAGCTCGTATGCAGCGGAACAGTTCCACAGTGATGCGAGTTTGGAAGCAGTGGACCGACGAGCACCGAACAACTCGAAAAACAGGCACTGGACGACAGAAGGTGGCGTCAGAGCGCGATGATCGACACCTGCTCCGCATGGCGGTGAATGATCGCACAGCTTCCTCCAGGCAGCTGGCAGCACGTTGGTCTACTGCTACAGGTGTACAATTGTCGGCTTCGTCAATTCGTCGTCGTCTGCTGCGCCGTGGATTGCGTGCAAGGGTGCCTTTATACAGGATTCCCCTCACGGCGAATCATCGACGGCTGCGTCGGCAGTGGGCTCTTGAGCACAGAGACAGGCGAGCTGATTGGCACCAAGTTGTCTTTTCAGATGAATCACGCTTCAATTTGTGGACCCATGATGGCCGTGTTCGTGTTAGACGTTATGCCGGTCAACGCTGCCTTCCTGAGTGTATTATTGAACGACATAGTGGTCGAACACCCGGAGTTATGGTCTGGGGTGCGATTTCGTATCATGGACGATCCAATTTGATACGAATTGAGGGTAATCTCAATAGCAACAGGTACGTCCGTGAAGTGCTACAGCCCGAAGTCGTTCCTTTCCTTCAAGGCATCCCTGGAGCTATCTTTCAGCAGGATAATGCACGCCCACATGTTGCGCGGACTGTTCGAGACTTCTGTTCAGCACAACGCATGCAACTTCTTCCTTGGCCTGCTTATTCACCGGATATGTCGCCTATTGAGCACGTGTGGGATATGGTTGGTCGGCGTCTCGCTCGTGATCCGCGTCCTGCAGTTTCCAAAGACGAACTTTGGTTGCGCATACAAGCGATATGGAATTCTCTTCCTCAAGCAGATATTCAACATCTGTTTGACTCCATGCCACGTCGTATAGCAGCACTTATTGCAGCGCATGGTGGCTGCACCAAATACTGATTTCGGACGCTTAATTTGTTTCTTTTGTTTTGAAAATTTCATCATTTATTTGTATCAGTACAAGTCGTTTCTGCATTAAATTTCATTTGATTCTGATGATTCTTTCATGGTGTTGCATTTTCTACAAACAGCAGTATATATGCTAGGGTTTCTATTTTTGTTCAATAATGTACTTGGCTTTTAAAGTTTTACATAAAATAGTTTTATGCTGTTAGTAATTAGAAGGTTTATCATAAAATTTTATTTGTTACTAAGAAATAACTAAAATATCTGGATAAAATTAATTCTGCATATTAATTGATTTTTATGTACGTGAAGTTGTAAGCTTCAGCTATTAATGTTGATTTGTTCAGTTTCAGGAAGCCTTAGATTGAAGAAACCCACATTATCGTAAAGTTTCAATCAGTTCTAAAATTTATCTAGAGGGAAACTTAGTTTTTATTTTTATCATTGTTTTTTTTACATAAACACTGTTTAAAGTTATATTTTCTCCAAGCATTTCTTGATCATTCAAAAGCCGTCATTGTAGAACGGAGTAGATTGAACTCTTATGTTTACCTCTATTTTCGAGTTTTTGAAACTGAAAGAAAAACATTAATAGTTATATCTAGATTACCTGTAATCACATATTGATATTACTAATTGATATATTTCCCATAAACATTACATACATACCAAATTTTTAAATTTAAGTTAGTGTTATAATTTTAAGCAAAAAAATCGACCAATGTTTTTATCATTTTTAGAAGCTTTTTTAATCTTGAGAATTCTAATAAGGATTAATTTCTTAAATTTATAAAGAAGATTTTTAAATTACTCATATCGAAAGATTTATTTATATATGTTATATGTTATATATATATATATATATATATATATATATATATAATCATATTTCTAGTTTTCATTTCAGAATTTCTGAGATATTTTTAGAATATTCGTGAGTAATATGTTATAATGCGTGTCCCTCTTAGAAAAATTAGATTAATATGTATTGGTACAAAACAAGTAGTTTCATTTATTATTCCAACTTGAAAAATGAAAAGCAACGAATCAGCTGCCTTTCGAACGATGTTTCATTAAAGATCATCGATATCCGGTGTTTTGGCATACATGATTTGAACGACCTCAATGCAATCTAACAAATCCTATAATCCTTGTCTGCCCTTTTTCCTTCACATCACTATGTCCAGAGGAAAAACACCTTCAAACAGTTTCCAGAAAAGAGTAAGAAACAATTTAGATTTTTTCATACATTGGTCATATAATTTCGTCTAAAAATTAGTTCTTGATAGTTCAAGTTAATAATTTAATTTATATTTTCTGGGTATTAATTTCACAAATTAAATATTTATTCAAATATGTATAAAAATAACTAAATGAGTTTTTGTTGTGGAGGTATACAATTACAGCTAAAATAAAACATTTTTCAGTTTCTCTGTGATTCTTTAAATTCTATAATCTTTTAGTAATATTGTTCATAGCAATTTTAAAGATATGTTATGCTGAAATGATTAATATTCATCGTTAAAATCATCTGCATGTTAAAGAAATTCTTATTTGTCACCCTTATACTAGCAGAAAGGTACTTCCAGGATCTATTCAGATAAAATTAATGATTTAATTAAGCAGATTAGATAAGGCTTTCTTTGTTTTCTAGGCAGAATAAATGACATAAATATTCGTTGTTAGGAAAGAAAATGAATCACTTTAGTTTAAAAGTAAAATTAAAATTAAATTCCAATTAACACACTGTGTTGCCATTTATCAAATGTATTCATTTGAATCGTTTTATTGCTTAAAGAATTATACTATTCTTTATGCAATAAAACGATATCTCTTAATGTACCATATTGAATCTTCCTTTATCCTTATTGTAACTGTTTTTAAATAATAATCTCAAAGGTGAAATTAATTTGAAGCAATAGAATAATTATGTATCAGAAGTTAAACTGTATTAAGTATGCAATTAATTTAATCATAGTTATGGAAAATATATGATTTAAGTTGATATTTATATAAGAATGACTTATTCTGAATTTGGATTTTTGTAGGCACAAGATAAATTAAGTTTTCCTTTTAACTGACACAGTCAAAAGGCTTAATAGCAATTGATAAATACATTCGTAAAATATTGATTTTGAGAATATTTGAGATTAAAATGACCATTGAGTTGGTAAGACTGTTTTTTGTGTAATATTATCTGTTTTTTTTAAACTAAAAAGAAATTAATTAATAAAGGAGTAAGACGTTTTGCATTAAGAAAAAATGTACTTGATAAATATTAGTGAGCACAATGAATTTATCATTCACACCGATTGTTCTAATATAATGACACTATTATTATGATTTAATTTAGCACTCTGTTATACCGTATACATTAAGTTTGAACAAAATCTCATACTGTTTCTCTATTTGATCAACTTTATTTTGATGTTATTTTTAAACGTCTATAATCGATCCGAAAACTGAATATAATATTATTCAAAATGAAAAAAAAAAAAAAAAAAAAAAAAAAAAGAAAAAAATTTAGCTTACTATAGAGACATGTTAAAGGTTTGTAGATATTTTTGATATTGACAGTTTTAAGACTATTTATTAAAACTATAACATAGTGGAGTTGAAAAATTGCATATACTATTTAAAATATATGTAAATATCACGTAATCAACAAAGAAAATTATTTTGGACTTAAACTGAAAGTTGAAAGTGGTCTTAACAGGCCTTTGAATGACATGCACGTTAATTGAACTGATCTAAACATTTATAAAACCATTCAACAGATTCCATCACAACATGAAACTTTGAATTTGAGATTACCTAACATCCTAGGACAATTGCTACTTTTGCCGCTCAATAAGTTCTTTATTCTTTTATCGAGCATCTTGTACCTCTACAATTTATGGGCTGCATGTGGTCTTCATTGAGTATTTTCGGGAGATGTCCAGTATAATGGTAAGCAGCAAAATAAATAAATTGTTAGAGTTTTCAGACTCACATTATTACTAATAATTTTGGAAATCACGGAATCTGATTGAAAAATTCAATGAATTTGAATTGAATTGCCTGAATTTTTTAAATACTGGCTCGTAAGATTGAAAAATAGCTTAATAGCTTATGATTTCATTTGAAATTATTACCATATTATGAAAAAGAAGCAAAACCGTTTTATGTGAAATCTTACACGAATTCAGAGTTTGAAAAATTGGATTAACAACAACAACAAATCCCTTTCACATTGGTTTTTGTGTACTTCTAAGTAACGAGTTTTAAATTAAAGTTAGGAAAAATTTAGTAATTCCAGAAAACTCTGAGAAATTTGGAGAATTACATTTTCATTTCGATAATGAAAATTCTAAACTGTAAATTCCTTGTATTTTAGAATTAATTGCCAATAAAAGAGAGTCATTTATCGTTTGAAATTGATTTTCAAATAAAATTAGTGAAATATCTTAGGAATTTCCTTAAATTATTTAATTGATTACACAAAGAAAATAGCTTTTAACAATTTAATTTCAAATACGAGTAGAAAAGAGCACACAGTAACCATATTTTTCTTATTTTTCTAGCAGATTTAATTATCTTTCGATTTTATTCCGAAAACTGATAACAGAAAGCATTCTTTTTAAAAGGCATTCTTTGCAAACAACTGAAATAAACATATCTTTTAAGTTATTAAAATGTGATATATGCACAGGGTGGTCTTAAAAAAGAGCTTCCTTAATATATGTACCCCTAGCCGCCAAACGAAAATGAAATTTCAGATATTGTTATTTGATGGTATGCGTTTGAGATTGTAATGATTTAAAACAGCAGAGTTCTCACAGTTACGGTTGCAATCAAATATTTCGAAATTTTTAAATGACAACGCCTACTTTTTTCCTCCGCAAATTGATCAGAGCATTGGAAAACATGTTATGGTGTTGGATAGATACACGTAAGACGAAAATGATGATAACACATGCTTGCGAGAGATTATTGATAACAAGGATGAACGCAACAGTACAAAAGGAATCTGTATGATTTTACTTTTTGTGGCATCTTTCGATTCAGATAAATTTCTTAGATTTAATAATGTAGAGAACTACTTCTCTTACCAGACTCTTGTGCCCTAACTCAGTCAAATACAGCTATTTCTAAAAGTCAATAACCTACACAAGGATACACCAATCAAGTTTCACACAATTATTTATTTATCAACTTTGTAACATAATGTCTAAGGAATATTTGCTCTCCTTGGTGACCCTTTGGATTAATTCACCTATTCGACTATTACTGAACTAATACTCTCTTACCAAAACCTCTCCTGTTGAGTTGTCTTGATTTCTCAACTCTTCTGCGACCGTTATCATCCACAACAACTCTTGATATCATCTATCGTTTGTAAGGCATACACTGAGCACTAGTCCCACTCGGCTTCCATCCACTAAACTTCCTTTTGCTTATATACCGTTGTATGTATCTCACTTCACTTTATTTCTACCTGCCTGTAATTAACATAA
Source organism: Nephila pilipes (assembly GCA_019974015.1). NCBI lineage: Eukaryota > Metazoa > Arthropoda > Arachnida > Araneae > Nephilidae > Nephila > Nephila pilipes. The sequence continues at coordinate 103,499 of BMAW01072503.1, read as the reverse complement.
TCATGTTTCATTTTGGTTAGGAAGAAATTGCTTATTTCATGCAATCAATCTCAATAAAAGTCCCCAAGGTAATTGAAGAGAAAATCGAAAATAGCCCAAAGTCACAATATGTATACCACAGATTTCTAATATTTTCAGGGTCAGAAATCGAGGTGGCCACGAAACTGCAAAATTATGGGACATGATTCTATCTCCATATTCTACTAAAATTAGTTAATTACTAAAATAGTTTTTGACGAAAATTATCTCTGGAAATAGGCAAAAAATAATATAAAATCTGATCCAAACTATAACACACACACACACACACACACACACACACAATATTAGGACTTGTAATGCACAAGAAAACTTTCTTGAAAATCTTCATAAGCATCAGAAAATAATTGTTATTTTCATAATTTGCAGAATTTAATATATAACTCAAATTGCACTGAAGCGCTATGTATTTATTCTAATTTTAAAGTCATAAAAATAGGGCTAATTAGTAAAGTTAAATGTCATCAGAAGTAATATTTTGCCTGCTTTATCCATTCAAAAGGAAATGTAATTCAGAAATTTTTATTCAAAATGTTAATGAAATTGAATTTTAAATTTACAAACATAACTGAGTTATAAAAATAGAACACAGTAAGTGCATAATAAAGGTACCCTCCAAAACCTAATTCACGATAAGCGTGTTGCAATTCCAACTAATTATAGGTGTTAAAATTAACTATGTCTTCCTCATTCTTTGAAAACTAAGGGAGTGTTTTAATTGCTTGGGTTCTTTTATCTCAGTAATTAGTTTCAGGGGCCAAATGAATGGCTTTTCTAAGAATTCTTTCGATTAATTAATTAGAAAGCACGTAGAAATTTCAAGATTTCGTGATATAAGTAATTATTTGAAAGATTCTTAATCATTTATTAAACATATTTTAATTTTTACAGAAAACGAAATAATATAAGACAAAGGTGCTCGAATGAATTAAAATAGATTGTTACTTACCAAATAATCAAGTTTTGACATTTTTGATACTTAAAATGTATAAAATATCCTCAGAAGGGTCCTTTTTAATGTATTGTATTAGGGTTTTATTATAATTTTGCTATGTGTTTATCATTCTTATTCCTTTTAAATATGATCTATTTCTTTTTTAAATTATGTGATGAACTGAACATTTATCAATTAAACGAAAAGTACAATTAGTTTAAAATTCATTATTTTCCATTTTATTATAACTTTCGCTTCAAATTTCTACATGATGTTAATTGGATGATTTTAAATAGAAATAAGTAATTTCGTTTCAAAGTCAAGTGGTTTTTAAAACTCTTTACTTATTATATGTTCAAAGAAACGAGTAGATTTACAAAAATATAGAATTATTATATTAGTAGTTCTAGTGTGCTGGCGAGAGATATTTAAGAATTCAATTAAATTTTTATGACAGATTTATAAAAGTATGCATGAATATACTTGTTCAAATATTTTACTTTAATAAACCGATGAAAATAACAATAATACTAATTATATTCTTTTCTTACTCCATCTTTCTGATAATTGTAACATTTTAACAAAATTGTATCTTTATCTTTATTCTGTTTGTTTTTTAATTGCTCTTTCCTCCAATTCTCCGAATAGAAATAATAATAAAATATCAAATCGACAGTATGAAGTTGAATTTTGTTTAATTAGATAAATAATTAAAGTGGTAATTTTATAGGTAAGTACTTTTGTTATTAATTATTGCATTATTATTATATTGTTGTATGCAGTTTTGCGTTGAAGTGAATAGTAAAAAATGTAATCGACAATCTTATTTTGAGTCATCTTCAAATTTATCCATGTAATTTATATTAAGAACTTATTAAAAAGGTATTATTTCATTAAAAAAAAACTAATTATATAGTTGAGTATAACCCGAAGAAAGCAATTTCAAAGGATTGAAAAGTATTTAAAAACAAAAGGGACCTATTTAAAATTAAAAATAAGGACAATTTTAATCAATGCATTCTATCAACTTTGGTTTATCTTACCCGTAGTACTTTTATTAGTTTATTTAAGAGAGTATTCCATTCGCTATTTCAAATATAATAAGAGGTTAACTATCTGTCAATTTATCGCTAAGTTTGGATTTATTTGTAGTTTTAATAAGACTTTTTTTTTACTCAAAGAGTACAATAATTAGTGATAAATTATTATGTTTAATTTATTCTTTTTCACCTATCAGTTATTTTTAAAATAATAAGCTGTTACCGAATTCGTTACCTAATTAAACTATCAATGAAATATAAAAAAATGTAATAAGCTTAATTTACAAATTTTATTCTTTTGTTTACTTATTTTTTTACCTCTATATTTGGAGAAATGAATAAATCTTTATAAATGAGATAGATAATATACTTGACATATTAATTAAAGCCTGGTTTTACTTTTTTGAGCTACAAATTAACAGATATATAATAAATGCAAAATTAAAGCAATAGGTTGCAAAAAAAGTCTGTTTTTCAATTTTCCATGATTTCTTAAAAAAAATATTTGCTTTTTGATTTGTTCCCCGGATAAACTAACATTTATAAGCTGAAATTTTAGTTCTAGAATAATAGTTCAAAGTGCTGAAAGAACTGAATCTCATACCGAAAGAATGTAGAGCAGTATAAATGAATTGAGATTACAAAGCGTAGAGGAGAGACAAATGGGATGATTTGATTCGTAAGAGAAAAATTCAATAAAGTAGTATGTTAGAAATGTACTCATAAATATTTTGTGTACTACTCAAAATATTTGATCTTTTTAAGTGAGAGGATAATTAAAGAACTGATTTCTATTTTTTGATTTTCGAAAAGTGAGGCGAGCAGAAGGATCATACCGGATTTGACCAAAAATCCTCGGGACTGACGTAAAAAAAAAAAGAAATGTGCGAAGATACATGTATAACGAGTTAATAAGCTTAAAAATATAACACTGCTGTATTAATGCACCGCTTTCAATTCCTTTTAAAGCTTTTATATATACTCTGGAAGTCGAAATTCGCAATGGTGTTCAAATACTCCATCGAAGCCCCTTTGAACCCCATCAATCATCACAAACGATGTCCTTTGAGTTTTTTTTTTATCCTAGGAATAAAAACAGTTTATAGAGAGCAGATTTGGAATGCTGGGTGGTTAGTACAGCGTTGCGGTGTTGTGTGTTGTAGATACCTCTCTAACAATTCACGACTAGTGAATTGGCATATTGAAGAGGGGATGCCTTCAGGCATAGGCGATTTCCTTTGGACGTCCCGGAATCTGATCCTTAAGTATTCGAGGACTTTTGCATATATTTTACTATTCACTTTTCATCCTGAAAACACAAACTCCTTAGAACCATATCTTTCGTAGCTCAAAGAAAAATATTGACGTCTTCCCTGCCACCTTTAAGTCTTTTTGTGCCGTTCAAAATCACGTATTCTTGACATGATTTCTCTCTTATGAGCCTGATGAATAATATCAAAAGTCTCCTTAGTGGCTTTGTTCAGTTTAACTGCAGTTCGATGACTCGCAGCGTTTTTACTCTCTAAGCCAGCAGTAAACATACTTTCAATTTGAGCAAGATAGCTCATATCGCACTTACAAATTATCGTTTAATAAGTTTTTCAGTTGATTAATAGGAATATTCTGACGTCTACGCTGTTAAAACCTTTGACAATAACAATATTAACTTAAGTAATAGGTAAAAATAGGTACATTAGTGTCAGATAAAATACCTAGCAAGGTCACCTATGCACATGTTTCTATAAAGCGCTGTAGACATCCATGTCAGCTATCATAGCTGTTAATGACGTGAAAAGAGCTACATGTAACTATAGAAGCTGTTTTAAATATCCTAATAAGTATTCGTGAAATGAATCGTAGCACTTCGGATGTAATCGGACCATTACAAGGATTACCTTGAATACAAGAATTTCGGAAAATCATAAATAATGATACAATTGTAGTCATACAAAGACGTTCCACCATCAATAACTATCAGGATCCGTTTCACTCTAACAGATTTAAAGATGAAACTTTAGTAAGCTTTCGTGTGCAATACGCAGCAAGATACGAATTTTAAAAGCTAGTAGACTTCTCTAATTTTCTTAACTGGGAGACGACGCAAAATTAAGTGTCAAAGGACCCAGGAACTTGAAAATGGAAGCAAATAGCATTATCTTACGAGTCAGGTTTCCAACTCTATCAAATAGATAATTTTCAGTGATAAACAGATAATTTTTATCAATTTTTCTAACTCCATTTTATGGCTACTGAGCCTTCAAATGAAATTGGAAGCCTTCCATTTCCGCTCTGATCCCCAAATTTCTATGTGATAGATCACCTTTAGGATGCCACGCAATGAGGTAATGGAAAGAGAAATCCAAGACCTCCCAATAGCTCTCAATTATAGAACTAAATTCATGTAAGTAGAGTGAGCTTTTCTTATACACATATTTCTAGAAGTTAATGTAGTCCTGTCCTTTCACATTTCTACAGTTCTTCGCCCTCTTGTTGGACCTTCTAATGGCTTAGCATGAGGGGCGCAGAGGTGGCCACGCCCCAGGCCGCACTTATTTGGGGAGGGGCAGGCAGTGACCGAACTGGCTAATCCTGTCTGTAGCATCAACCCATGGACATTAGAGCAAGTAACTGTATTGTAATTGAGACTGCGGACTAATAGGATATTATTCAGAATTTCTAGGCAACTGAACAAGTGGAAGTGGTTCAAAATATAGTTTTAAGATTTGTCCAATACAAATATACTTATATTTACGTGAAGTTAAATAAAAGCTTGTCGAAATTTTTTTTAATCCAATTAAAATAAATAAAAATAAATTTCACTTTTTAATTTCGAAACGAATGCGGTGGTGTGTCACTTTAATATTTGAATTATTGTGGTTGGACGACTCATAAACGTGACTTAATTAGGTGAGATTTTATTTAAATTTTTTTTTTTTTTTTTTAAAGATCGGTGCAGTTTTCATATTGTTTATATTGTGCTTTGATAAAGTTTCACGCGTAAATGTATTACTTAGTAAAATGAAACATATTTGTTTTGAACCGTTCATAGAATATATAGGACTGTTAAGTAAATATCTGTTTTCACTCATAAACTTTTCAATGGCTTTGCAGTATTACTCACGTAGGGAAGTGTTAGCCTAGTGGTAATGGTCGCGGATTCACGACTGCCATGTTTTCATCGATTCGTGTGGTCGAGTTCTAATGCCATACAGACTCGCTTTGTTGCGGGGCTGATGCATGTTAAATCTGTCGAGATCCCAAGTCCTTCTATTGACGTAGTGTGAAAGTTTAGAAAGGCAGTTGCCAGCTTAGTTATTGTTCTCGTCACTTGACCGAGGTTCAAAATTACGAAATTCGTCACCGATAATCCTCGTCTTGTTTATCAGTGTAACATTAATTAACAATCTTAATAACTTTACTCAATTAGAATGTTATTTATTCTTTTTAAAGTATTGAACTATGAGTAATTTAATTTTACGCGCCTACGAAATGCATTCATGATATTATTATCATTTTTTTTACTTTAATATGGAACGGCAAATTTAAAGTTTACATCTTATGGCAGAAATCCACGCTACACCACTAAGACCAAGTATCAGATTAGTATACCATTTTTTTTTTGTCACTAGAGTGCTCTCCTTATGATTATGATTTTTAGGGTGACAGGAGTCTTGCTTGATTATGAAGCATAACCATATTCTGATAAGTTTGGTTTGGTTTTATTAATGTCGTATTTGAAGAAACACGAGGGTATCGGTGAAGTACCACGTAATTTTGAACCTCGATCAAGTGGCGAGGACGAAACCTGAACTAGCCCATAACTATACTAACTTCCACACCTTCTGTCTTCGGAAGGACTTTGAGCTTCGATAGATTTAACGTGCATCAGCCCCAGATACACAGCGGGTATTTAGAGGCATCAAGGCTCAAAACCAACATTCGACGAAAACCGTAGACTGCTGCCACTGCTACCACGTTCTATACTCATAAGGACTCTATACTCATAAGGGTTCTAAGGGTTCTATACTCATAAGTATAGAACTCTTACAGTCCTTAGGATGATAGAGTTACAAAAGCTTAAGCGAGAATTAAATTGTTATTTTGATTTAATAATTACGAAGACTTTTAGCATGGAAGTTAAATGTTAACTGAATAATTAAAAGTTTAACAGAAAAGGTAAGCATGTGAGTTGCAACTGAACAATTCACGAAACTACACATAACTTGAAATCCATTTCGTCGTACTACATTTTAAAGCTACGTTAAGCGACAGAGGTAATTAGGCAGCTGTTTCTGTTGAAAAACTATCGCAGTTCAAAATGTCCCTATTTTTACTCCATTCATTCAAAAACTTTGTTGTGTATTAAAGTAGCAAATACAGCTTACTTCAGATCTTTACACACTAAAATAATTAAAGCCAGGGAATTAAGAGAGACTTAATATGAGATGCAGAATATATATATATATATATATATTCAACGTCTACGTCTCTCGAAAGTTAATTTCCAAATCAGTGTTCAGTTTTGTGTGTGTTGTACGTCATGTTTGTAATTTTCAGACATGTGATGAGTCGTACATGAAGCAATTATTTTGTTTTTTTTGAATTATTCCTTGTGTTTTTAATAGCATTCGTGTTTTATTATTATTTTGGCTTTTGTTTTTTAAGATTTATTTGGCACATATTGTTTTTTCCTAATTAATTTTTTCAATGTTTTTAAGTTTGATTTTATCTTAAATCGTATTTTTGGTCTTATAACCCTTTTTTAATAACATATTTTGTTGATGGGAATAGTTTGATCAATAATTCTAGAATATCTTATCATAACAGTCTAAGGTTTAATTAACAGCCTAAAAATATCATAACATTCTAAAGTCTAAACTTTAAATAAATCATTTTGCTTCAAATTTTTGGCTCTTTTAATTTTTCAATTACTCCATGTTTTTTGATAATTCTTTTGATCTATTTGTTTTTCATTTAATTATTTATTCAAATTTATTATTTTTCTTTTACTGTTAAATTTGCTTAAAGTACTTCATTCTTTTTAAGTTTACAATTTTTATCTGTTTAATTTTGCTTTGGGATATATCTTATTTCTTAATGGTTCAGGTGTGAATCTTACATTTCAAATGATGTAACTTCTTAGTTTATTTGACTTTTTTTTTTTTAAAAAAAATGTGTTATTATATATATTTATAATAAAATCCCATTCAATAGAAAAAACTAAATATAGGACATAAAACATATAGCTACTTTAAATTTTTCAGTAAAAAGAAATACACAAAAAGATGGTAAAACACTAAAAATGATGTAGTACCGTTAAAAAAGTTATAAGTTCTAAAATGCTCTTTACAATTATTTATGTAAAAATTTAATTAAAAAAACATAATGATACGATGAGTATAAATGATGGTACTTCGCTGTTTTTGTTTTTGATTATCTCATAATGGATAACTTAATGTACTCCATAAAATTCAACAAGGTCGATGAAAAAAGCTGAAACTGGTAGTAATTACAATGTGGGTCAATTGGGTGTCAAAAATATGAAAACTAATTTAACGAACAGTTATTTCAATAAATGTTTCGAGATGGGGCCTTAAAGGTATGTTGAATGTGTTCCATCTCTACAGGTCTGAATTTATGATTTCTTTATCTGCCTGTTTCTTATGTTGGTCGATTTTGAAAGCCCCTTCAGTGATTTAAATATTAATGACTCTGGGTTGCAATATAAATTTCGGCAATTACAGAAGATTTTAATATTGCGTGATAAAAATTTCAAACAGTCTTATTTTCCTTTAAGATTGCAATTATTTTCCAAAACTCCAAATCATTTAACATTTAAGCTGTCTCATTAATTTCGCATCATTATTGGAAGTATGTCAAAAAAAATTTCGTTTCTTTGCAATAAAGTTTTTCAAAGAGTGAACTTTGTCGTTTATTTATGAACTGAAGGAAGAGAACTTCTTTGGGGGAACATTAGTAGATCTGTAATGATTCTTTCCCCCTTATATTTCCTGTCTTAAATTACGAAAAGTTCCATTATCTGAGTTTTTCATTACTAACGTATCAATAAATATGATGTAATGCATCGAAAAGTTTTCAATAAATTATGTTTATCTTTGTTGCATTAACCATATTTTCTTTAATATGCAGAGATGAAATAATTGTCCTATGTTCTTTTACGATATAAAGTTTTATTGGGATAATTTATTGACTATACATGCAATAACTCAGTTAAGTAAGGAGTGCACAAAGTTTATTTCTCTCTAGAATTTATTTTTAGGTCTGGGCAAGCATCATAGACATTTCACTTCTAACAATTTCAAATGACATTTTTATCTGTCAGTGAAGAGCTCGATAGCGCCAAAAGCCGTGACAGTTCATCAAAAACTTTGATATTTAAATGCTATGTTCATTTTAAAAATAAAGTAACATGCTTAATGGTATATAAGAGATGATACTCATAGATGCTTTTAACATATTCGTAAACCTCATTTTTGCGTGGACCAAACTTTTCAAACATGTAAGTTTACGTTTTGCATTTAATTTTTTCTTTTAAAAATTTTGATGGATTGGAATAAAACTCATACTAAAATTTTTTCCATCGATTGATGCAAATTCTTAAGATGTATTATGAAAGGATTTAAAAATATTTCCAAAAATATATATTGATAAGCCTACATAACAGGTCATAGCAACTTGATAATTACACAGGTACTTAATTTTAAAATATAGAAAGTTGTACCATCTGATTTTGGATTAAAATTAGATTTATTTAACTAAATAAATTATTGAATTCAATTTAGATTAACCGTCTTGTGGAAAGAAGGGAGCTGGGAAGTGCAGCAGGAGGATAGTCTTCAATGCAAGCTTTCTTAATGTTAGTGTGTAAGTGTGGAAACCGAGAAGGGAACTCGTGACAAATCCTTAAATAATTACGACGAAAAACATCTTAACTTTTGTCAAAACCCGTTGACGTGGACCCAGAAGGCGACAAGTGTCACCTAACTGTAACTATTGTTTTAACTTTAGCTTCTAGCCTAAATTCTAATGGTATTAGTGAAGCTGATTACTGAACTTAAATTGAAGGACTTTCAACTAACTGCAAAAAGTACAAGAGCTATCATTATAATCAAACTATGTAGATTGCAACTCGGAAAACGACATCTTTGTTGAGTGATCATCACATTTTTTTTGAAGTGTTATCATCACAAATTTTCCCTCCTTTATACCCTAAGGGGAAAAAAAAGGCTTTAAGCAATTTTGATATCGCTTTGAATTATTTAAAACGTTTACTGCTTTCGCTCGACGAATACACAGCAAAAGAAAAATAAATAAACTTCCTAAGGAATTTTTTTAAAATTCTCTTACCTTTGTGAGAATTGACAACAATTTCCTTTCAGAATGATACGTGTCGAAAATTTTTAACTATATAAACTTTTAATAACATTAAAACATTACTAAATTATTACACTAACTAATACTAAACGAGCGTAAAGTAAACTAATAATTATTTACTATCAAGTCAAATGTAATAGTGAAATTAATCTGCCTTTGTAGTTTTTCATTGTAATTGGAAACATTGATTTTAGTATTACATTCGATGTTTCCAAAAGAAAAACTGTTTTGTAAATTCAAGTAAATGTATGGGAATTAACAAGAAAATCTTAACTACATAATTCAGCACCGAATAAAAAAAATCCATGTAAATAAATTTGATTTTTTAAGAAAAATTTGAAATTATTTATGACTTATATAAGCAAGGTTTTAATTTTATTTCATTCTATTGATCAAATTTTTTAAAAACAAAAAATAATTCAAACATAACATCATTCTTTACAGGTAATATTATTAAATATTGTCTGCTAGACTCTATAAAATGGAACAAGTTTCATCTCATAGAGTCAAGCAAACTTCAGACAAGCAGATTATAGTGACTTCACAATGATAAGGACTCCTGTATCATAAAATAAATACATGTTTCAAAGAGTTTTTATAATAATATTTATGGTTCTATTTTCAAGAAATTAATCCTCATAAACGTATGGCAGCGTAATAAGTACTGGAGTAGAATTGTTATGACGTTTTTTAAATGAGTTTTGTTTAGGTATCATTTCACTAAGTACATGAGAAAGAGAATATTGGGAAATGAAGTTTTTTTTATTTACTTAACATTACATTCAAAACATTTAAGAAAAGTGTCTCAAACTTCTTACTTGCCTTTTAGAACTCTTCCCACATTCAACAGAATAACATTTTGACTTTTGGCAACACATCAATGAGGGAGTGTTGCCAAAAGTCAAAAATTATGCGCGTATTATTATTATCTGAGTAACAGAACAAGTAGCTGTGCTTGTGTTTCGTCCCTTGTGTAATGTGTCAGTTAGTTCGGAATTCGGAGAAAGAAAACAGAACTTGAGAACATGGCGATGTTGCGAATGCGTCGAATTCGAACTGCTACCTAGAACGATAATTCACCCTACCTGCTGATTTAAACTTTCTGTCTTTTTGTGTGTGTCCATCCAAGTCATTAACAAACTGTTGTAAAATATTGAAGCTCTTCCAATCCTTCTAATGAAAACCTTTTAGACAGAACATTAGTGGTGCAGAAACCCGGGAATGAACCAGGGACCTTTAGATGTCAATGATTTAATTTCTTGTATTCGGTTCTTTACAAACACACCCCAATTTTCAATTCTTTCAATCCAATAAAGTGCTGTTGAAGAGCTACTCCAATAGAAAACTGGAATATTTTCTAAGCCTAATGCACAACAATTGAAAGACGTGCTCCTATGCAACAAGTTAATAGTTCCAATCTTGGAATAGTAGTTTTACGAAAGGGTGCTACTCGACTCTTCGCACAAACAAATGGCACCGAAATAGTATTTTTTTCCATTTTTCGAAGAAATATCACAGCACTGTAAGTAATTTTACTCGCATCACAAAAAACATGTAAGCTTAGTCCATGAATTTTTTCAATATTTAAGCTTCTAGCAATTTTCACGTTTAATAAACAATCTACATCATGTAACCAGGAAGAAAATTCTCTTTGATAGTCATCAGGCAGGATTGTGTCCCATCCAATTTTCAAGTTCCAACTTCTTTGGATGAGCAACTTAAGAACCAATGTTGCGGGACTTAAAACACCAAGGGGATCTAAAATTTTGTGAACTATACTCAAAACGTTTCTTCTTATTAAGTCGAAGGATGAACATTTCAATACAGTTGTATCACAGAAAATGTTATCTTCATCTTTATTCTACAATAGTCCTAAAACAGGAATAGGGCTAATGATAAGTGCTCGTATAAGCGAAATATAAACAGCATCTGTTCAAGGGCGCCAGTCAGGCCAGATATACATTCCGTTACAGAGTTGTTAACATCAACAGGTTATTTATGCGTATTCTGTCAGAATAAAAATCATAAAAGCGAAAATTGCAATGTATTGAAAGAAAAGAATTTTGCAAATGTCATGGGTTATGTTTTCTTTGCTTGATACTGGGATAGAGATCATAATGAGAGATCTTATTAGATTATAATGAGAAGAATCCTTTTTCTTGTTTATTTTGCTCGAAACTGCATAATATCGCACTTTGTTTTAAAAGGGAAAATAAGAAAACGGAGCCTTTGAAATCTTCTAAAACTGATAATACAGCATCAAAACATGTCAGCGTTGAACAAAATAAAGTTTATTGTACAGTTTCCAATCATGTGAACAATGGAGAAAACAAAATATTATTGCAAACTGCTTCTGTTAAATTAGTTGGAAAATTATTGAGTAAAGTAATTCGCTCTCTATATGATCCAAGTAGTCAACGATTTTGAATAAATGATTGTTAACTACCAGTATCATATAGAGAGTTGTTTTTGAATAAAGTAGGTGAGGAGGAACTATTAATTCATACTTTTGGCTCAAAGGTTCCAACTCGAATAAAATGTGCTAGAGTTCAGGTAAAAATAAGAGATATTCTTGATAAGGACGAGGTAATAATAGAAGCCTTAGAAATTGATGAAGTAACGAGTGCTCCCCTGGAATTTGTTCCTATTGATATAATTAACGAATTAAATACCAAAGGAATTAATTTATGGGATGTTGATTACGGTGTTTTTGGAAACGGAAACATTTCGGTACTTATTGGCGCAATTCATTATATTAACATAGTGAGCGGGAAAATTAAACATTTGAATCCGAAATTAGTTGCAATCGAAAGTAAATTTGGATGGCTTTTAATGGAAAACATAGAAGGAAAAAATTACTCCGATAGCAATGTAACTTCTGCTATGACATCGATATCCTTTTTTGTAAGTGGATCTAGTATTGAAAATCTCTGGAAATTGGACAAATTAGACATAATAATGTCATGATAATGTTTTAAAAATGCTAATTATGTACCGTCAGTGTTTTTAGCCTAGAGTACTTTTAGGCAATAATTTTCAGATGTCTAATTTTTTTTATAAGTAGCCCGTACCAAAAAATAGGGGTAAGAGTTTTGCTTACCTTATTGAATTAAGAACATCACTCTTAAAAGTTGTTTTGTTAACTGTTCAGCTGAGTGACAAAAAGAGTAGGTGTATATAATTTTAAGTTCCAATGAATTCTAAACATTTATAAATTAAATGGCTTTCTAAAATTCTATATTCACATCAAAATTTTCCTTTCTAAATTTAAAGAGGTTGCGATTTTACATGAGATAAATATCGAGAGCTATTATTTAATGGTTTATCTTAATCTTTCATACATTTACATTTGTCATCAGAAAAGAAATAATCTAAAGGGAACCTAAGTACATGAATGCAAATTGAGAAATTATTTCCACTATGAGAGATACGCAAATAATTAAAGAGTCTGCCGCATCGGCGTCAATGATGTCAGCAAACGCGTGATTTATCACGCCATCTCAGACGTTTTGAAAGATGCTCCCAAAGAGCGTAATTTTGACATTAATTTGTAAGTTTAAGTTTAATGTACTGATTTGAAGTCTAGAATGCCTTTGAGAAGAAAACTGCAGCCATCTGAACAGTTGCATGCCTCTGAGAAGGGTCGTGTGGCCATGGTAGCCTAGTGGTCATGATCACGGACTCGCGATTGGCGTTATTTTCGTCTAATCGTATTCAAAATCAGCCATGTAGTGGGGTTGATGGACGTTAAATCTGGTCGAGATCCCAAATTCTCCGATGGTCATGGCGTAGGAGTTAAGACTGGGAGATGCTAGCTGAGGTGCTGTCCTCGTCACTTGACAGAGGTTTAAAATTACGCAGTCCTTCACTAAAAGTCATCGTGTTGCTTCTCAGTATTACGTTAATAAACAATCCCAATCACTGAGAGGACAGTATTGTAAGACTGCACGAATGCGAATGGTCGTTCCGTTGGATTGCGCATCATATCGATCGCGCAGATATTGCAATTTCCCGTTGATGTCGAAATTGGGTAGAAGGAAGTTATCGCCCACGACAAGTAAGCTCAGGAAGAGCTATACTCAGTACAAATAGGAAAGATCGAAGAATTGTCCAGCAAGTGAAAAACATACCGTTTTAATCAATTCGGAACACTATCCGAACAGCGATGCTCTTTGCATTGACCTGTAAGAGCCAGCACCACTAGCATATGACTAGATGTTTCCTGAATGCTTGCACAGATACAATCACGGAGATCGTGACAGACAGCAGTAATGTTGCCAGAGACTGATATGGTGCTATGAATAGATCATGGAGTCATGCGGAACAGCAGTAGATCATCTTAAAAGATGAGTTTTGCATTTCACTTGGTGAGGCTACTCGTGCGTGGATGCTACGCGGTCAGTGCCGTGACGGATGATTTGTTATCATTCGTTGCATATCCAACCAGCAAGATGTAATGATATAGAGAGCGATTTCATATGATGCCGGATTACCACTAGTCTTCTTCAAAGACATTTTGACTGTCTTTTGATATGTAAGTGAGGTTCTTTGACTACGGTGACCATTCCTGTATTTTAACAAGACAACATTCGTGTTCACCGCTATCATCTCAAGAGTTTGCTTCGCAGTCTCCATGCCATGGTAAGACCATAGAAAACTTATGGATTGCTATAAGCCATTCTGTTGAAATTCCAACACTATTACAAAATGAGTAAGATTTACATGCCAAGTTCAATTTTCAGGAAATGAGTTGAGCTAAGACACCGTTAAGAGCTTTTTCTTCCATGCCTCGATGTGTGGTAGAATGCATTAGAAGTAATAGCAGCCTAACAATTCTACTGAGAGTTGTAATGATTTTGTACTTTTGTCATGATAACACTCAGTTTTTAATAATTTCTTGTTGTTGGGGCTACTAACTTACTTTCAAATATCATTTAAATCTAATCTTTCGTTCTAGATTCAGCCCTTTTTGACATTGAGTGTAATTCATAACTTCACAACCACCAAACCATTCTTAAAAGGTTCTGTAAAATGAAAATAAAATAATTTGAATATTTTAGATAAAATAGAGAGAAAAATTCTGATAAAACTTTTGGATGATTTTTAACAGAAGAATTAAGAATTAAAACTTTTTAAATAGCTATATCTTATTTTTTGTAAGATGCGAGATTTTGTACCTTTTAAAATTCTTCCAAATGGATCTCTAAATTTAATCAACATTAAAATAAGGAGACAGCATCTTTATAATCCGTTATATCAAAGATTAAGCTCCCAACAACATTTCTAGATCCTTTTCAGTAAAAATTAAACTCCCCAACAACTAGAAATATATATTTTCATACAGTTTCCATATATATTTTCAATACGGTTAATGAATTAAAACCCAAACGTGAAATCCATATACTCAAATATCTAAATACGAATATAGCTTTATTTATTACAAGCAAAGATAAACAGGGATTTCAGTTCTACTTTACGTAAGACTTTGTCTTAAAATTAATATATTGGTAGAGACAGGCACTCACTGAAACATAAGGGAAATGTGAGCCAAATCAACCACTTTCTTCACGTTTTGTGCTATTTGAATTATAATAATGGACATATGGGCATGTTTCTGCATTTCGTTCTAAAATAAGAATACATGTAGAAGAATCATTAAGGTAATACAGAGAAAAAAGTTTTAAAGAACTAAAAGTGAGAAATGTATTTTTTTGTTTCCTTTTTCACTCTTCTTTTACAAATTATAGGATATAAACGAGGTTTACGACCAATTATTTTCTAGATGTAAGTGAAGTTTGTAATGATATTCGCTGTGTTTTTCATCCTTTGTTGTTACTCAAAGAATTTGAGTGATCATGTTAGCAGAGTAGTCGCGGTCGTGAACTCATGAACAGAGAGGTTTCACCGCGCATTAGAGGTCCAATTTCACTAATTTTATTGATTGTTTATTAACATCGCACTTAAAAACAACACGAGGGCAATTCATAATAGACCTCGTAATTTTGAAACTCGGTTAAGTGTTGAGGACTACAACTGGAAACTGCATCTTTTAATTTCTATACGACGCCAATGGGAGAATTTTGAGACCCATTTGATCTAACATGCCTCATCCCACTACACGATGGGTCTTTAATGGCATTAGGGTTTGAACCGACGTCTCGACAAAAACAAAGCTGTACTCGAGCTCGCTACAATTAACCAATAGTATATCGTGTTCACCTATTTTCTCTGAAAATACGTCGTGTGTTGGGGCTTATGCGGGTTAAATCTCTAAGGACTTAATGTTCTGACGTTGATGGTGTGTGGAAGTTAAGGTAAAGGTAGGATATAGCTCACTTTTTATACCCGGCATTCGTTTATGGTGTAAAAGCTCGAGATCCGTTGCTAATTATCCTCGTGTTGCTCCTAAGTGTGACTTAATTAATCAATCGAAAAATTCAAGACAGTGGTTAGGATAGGAGAAGTAGTCAGCCCTAAATTCTAGATATTAAGAATATTTTAATGGATATCATATTTGATGATTAGTTTACCTGATTTTTTAATGCCTGGAAACAAAAAGATTGATTAAAAATAGAATTTCAATAGATTTCAAAATATGTTTTCTGTCTTATCATTCTCTTAAATTTTAATATTTCATAGCAAGTAAAATCAATCTACAAATAGTTGTGAGAAAATAAAATATATATACTTTGAATTATTTAAGACGGTAACCTAAATTGTTTTTTCTTATCGTTCTAAGACGATTGGAATTTTCATATGACGGGGAAAGTATTTTCCTTGATTGTTGTAAATACAGAAAAAATGGAAAAAATAAATTTTCTTTGATTTAAATGCAAAAATTTGATTCGAAAATCAAACGTATTATAAATATAGTAAAATATGATGAAAATAGTTTTTAAAAAAGTTATCACAATGGATTTAAGAGATCCAAATAGGAACTGTAATTTTACATCACACATTCTAATTTTCATTTTAAAGGAAGTTCTAAGTTTGTTTAAAGGAAGTATAGAATTGACGTTGAATTTGGAGATTTTCTTTGTAATAATTAAAAATTAATATACTCTCTTACATCTCACAAAGGTAGGACTGTGGACTCATTTCTTTCCTTTGAAAAACTTTCCGCGTATTTCGTTTGTGCTAGAACCTAGAAAGTCACGAGTTTCATATTTTACAGCCAAATATTCAAGTTTTCTGTGGATACTAATTATATTCCTCTAAATGAATAATGATAAAAAATTACTGTTAATTTTTTTGAAAGTGGTTAAAGTGTCTCAGACACCTTCTAGATTCCAAAAACTTTTATCAAGACTTACCCATTCTTCTTTGCCAATAAATAAAAATTTTCTAAAACAGAGAAAATAATATAATATGCATGAAGAATTTTTGTGTTTCTATTAAGTAAAGTAATGTTTATGTAACTGAAAATATATATTTAATTCAGTAAAGAAAACATTTTTCGGACTTTGACAAAATCTCCCAACTTGGAAAATGTTTATCTCTTTCACAGATTTTGTGTTATTTAAAGTTTTTATAAGGAATTGAAATAGCAATTAAAAAGAAATAAAAAGTGTAAAAAGTACTAATAATTCATTATAATATTAGAATTTTTAGGTCTGAGACACTCCAAGAAGGATGCTGAGTAAAACTTATTACTGATTCCAAATAAATAAAGGTAATACATGAGCATATAGAAAGAAACATACCATTTTAAATTTTAATGCGAGTTTAATTTCAATTCATAAGAAATTTATTTTACTTAGTTATAATATGTTTTTAAAACCCAGTTCATTATTCAAGAAAACAGTCATAGTTGATACAAGTACATTTTTTACATTATATATTAGTTATCATTTAGTTTCATACAATTTTACGAAAATAAATTTTCATCACCTTATCAACTTTTTCGTGACGGACACCTCAGAATAGAACCACTCTCTCAGAACGGCGTACTAACAGGATGTACTCTCCTTTAAGGACGAGCAATAAGTGCTGCTAAACCTAATTTTGGAAAAAAAAACTCGCATAAATTAAATTTATTTAAATTTCGCTTGAAATTTAATTCGCATCAATTAAAAATGCAATATAATGTAATATAATTAATTAAGTAAATTGATTTAATAAATAAATAAATAATAAATTAGTTAATAATAAATAAATAAT
>BMAW01072503.1:41999-85921 GCA_019974015.1 Nephila pilipes | reverse complement strand
TTAATAATAAATAAATAATAAATTAGTTAATAATAAATAAATTAAATAAATTAATAATAAATAAATTGAATAAATTAATAATAAATAAATATAATACATTAATAATAAAAAAAATTGAATAAATTAATAAAAAATTTAAAAAAATGGTAATAATTAAATGTATTAATTAATTAATATTAAATTAATTAAATGAATTAATAATAAAAGTTGGAAAAAATGGATAGTAAATAAATATATTAATCAATAAATTAATTATAAATTAATAATGGAAAATCGAATCAATAATTAATTAACTAATTGAATAAACCAATAATAAATAAATTGAATTCATTAATAATAAATAAATTGAATTCCTTAATAATAAATAAATTGAATAAATACGAATTTAATTCGCTTAAATTATTATTTTTTAAATGGTCTACTCAAAAATCATATACCGTACATTCGACTTCATAGTCAAATTAAATAGTAATTCCTGTATGACACACACCCGGCCATAAGATAATATTTATAGATGATGCGTGATTGACACACACTTTGCAAAAGAGTTAGAATGCACATTTAAGATGATATAGGGAAAAGGATCCTGCAGATACCAAAATAATTAATTTTTTGCTGATACATACTGTTATTTTATAGTCAATTAATGCATTGTCTTTACTGTGACTGAAAATTTTCTAATGGATTTTATTATGAGCTTCAGGCTTATAATTTTACCAACGATTCGGTAGAAAAATGTAAAAATAGCTGCTTGGTACTCGCCTAATAATACAAGTAGGCAATTATAGAAATATTAGATACTCTGTATTTGCATTAAATATTTTCAATGTAGTTTTATTAAACCATTAGTGATATGAGGAATTTCAAGTTAAAATTAAATATACTTTACCTTCTTTTTTAATGTAGGATGGACAACTCGAAGAATACAACCTTTGACGTAATATCCAATCTCTTAAATGAGACCCTGGTGTATGACTCAGAAATGGATCTCCAATATCATCGAAATTTCATATCCAATCTTTCGGGGTGCCTTGCTACTGTCTTCATAGCTTTGATTTCTATCACAGGAAACATTTCCGTCATCGTTGCGTCCCTCTGGGATGAAACTTTGAAAGTCCAAACCGGAAATATACTCATTATGTATCTTTCAGCTATTGATATCGTTACTTCAGTGTTTGTAATGTTTCCATCAGCCATAGCAGTTGCATGCGACTACTGGCCATTAGGTGGGCATTTTTGTCGTGCTCATACAATCCTTAATTACTTGTGTTCGTGTTCTTCTTCTTTCATCATAGCTTTCATTAGCTTTGATCGTGCTATAGCAGTCACCTATCCTCTGAAGTACCATACCTTAATAACGACTAAGGTTATGCTTTCGATTTGTTGTTTAATATTTGCCCTGAGTTTTGTGCCTGCTCTACTTAGTTGTTTACCAGATTGGTTTAGCTACAACTACAGTTTAGGCGTATGTTCTGTGAGCTACTCAACGATCAACGAGAAAATATTTTTGTACGGAGTGATTGGAGGTGCAACTACTTGTTTCTATTTCCCTGCCTGTTTAGTCACCATTTGTAATGCTGTAATTCTAATTAAAGCGAAAAAATCAGGAAAATCTATTCATCTCTTGTTTGTGAAACGTCACCTTATCAATCCAGTTAGTGATCCACATATGAGAAAAACCATCAAAAGTATGATAGTTGTAGTCCTGGTATACTACATGTGTTTTACGCCGTATTCTGTAATCAAACAGCTGAAGGTCTTTTTTAGAATAAATGTACCAAATTGGTGCAATTATTTTACAACAATCTTTATATTTATATCTTCTGCTGTGAATCCATTTATATATGCTATTCTGAGGAAAGACTACAGAGAAGCATTTAAAAAACTTCCAAGAATATTTGCAGAAAAATGTGTTTATTGCTATTAAAATTCTAAAACTCTTATTTGTTCAATTGCTAAATGTTCTGTATTTCTTTTTTAGCAAGTTCCTTTGTGTATCACATTTCGAAGAAAATTATCAGGAAAAGTTTAAAAAGCTCTTCTTAGAATAGATTTCCATTTATCCATAATAAACCTCTAAATTCTGTGTTTGTTTTGTTTACTTCATATAAGAATTTAAGAAGTTTCCCAGAGTTTATATTCGCATTTATTCACATTAAAACTATGAAATCTATATAGCTTATAGTTTTACACAAAAATCAAAATGGTAGTGAAAAAAAGGGTTTCAAGGATAGATTTACCATAAAAAAATTAAGTATTCTTCAGAAAAATTGTCCTTAAAATTTTTTTGTTAAATTAAATGTCACTAGTGTGCAAAACTTAAGCAACAAATTGTATTTTCAACAACCATGAAGTTGTTGAAAAAGGCGTTTTGCAGTCTATGTACAATGAAAAGCTAATTCAGTAGAAATGTGTTAAATGTGCAAATATCCGCAGTATGACGTCAGAGGGGACATCACGGCACCCAAATGTATGTCTCAGCAAGTAATGCAAATTAATTTAAAAAGAAAAGAGGAAGGCTTATTTCCAGACATTTATTTGCAAGTGAAAGGGAGTTTGCAGTATGGTTGCAAGTAAACATCAAGACACTTTTACGTACGGCAGAAAGAAAGGTTTGCAAGCTAGAAGAAGGGCGTAGTTAGATGTCTGTCGGCCAAGAGTTTTGAATTGGTAAAAGCGTTGTTTTTTGAGTTTGAAAAACTTTCCAAAGAATAGGTATAGCTGTATAAAAATGTTTTTCGCTATCGGCTGCTGAAAACAATGTGACTAATGACCGGTATATCACCTTGCAGGTGAAAAGAAATATAAGTTGGACAGCGGCAACATTGCAAAGCAGTTTACTGCAACCAGACGACACATGTATCGGTATACTGTGGCTAGACGATTTCATAAAGAGAACCTGTTAGTCCGCCGTCGTGAACGCTGAATACCACTAACAACAGCCCATCGCCTTACATTGGTGTAGAGAGCACAAATACTGGATACCTCAACAACCGAATAATGTCCTCGTTTACAGATGAGAGTCGCTTCAGTCTGACGAATAATTCTCGATTTTAGTTGATTTGGAGAGAGGTAGGGACACTTTTTCATCCTACTAAATTCAGAGAAAGAAACTCTTGGGGTGACCCTGGCGTGCTTGTAAGAGGAGGTAGTTAGATTGACAAAATGGAGTTCTCAATTTTCGACAAAGTTTCAGTTACCAGAGATCGTTAATGTGCACGATTTTACCATCCAGAGAATGGAGGGATTCTTTTATGGAGGCTTGGCGACATAATTAATCTTTTGCAGTGACAAGTCATCAAGTTGGTTCTCATTAGATATGGTAACTATACAGAATTTTTTTTATGGAAACCCTATAATACCTTTAAAAAGGGGTTGAAAACGCGCCAAGCAGCCCCTCCCAAATAAAACAGGATTTTATTCTAGAAAGCACATGACAATCGAAACAGATACTCCTCGTGGAATGAGAGTTCTTACTCGAAGCACTGTCGGATAATCTAGTGTTGAATACGGACAGACAGTGCCTGCCACGCAACGATTATAGTTAGAAGAGGTATTATCCTTTACTAAATTAATTGGTTTTTTGTTCTCCCTCTTGGCTAGATAGTGTTTTTGTACCAACTCTATTCTGTGTCAATAAATCCTTTTTTTACTTTGTTCGATACTGTATATTTCCTATTCATTTGCTTATAGACTATATTTTCTTCATCCTTTAAGTACAACATTATTCCTCTGTAGTATGAAATTTATCTCTTCTAGTTGAATTTTTGCAGAATTATGGCCAAAATCAGAATTTTCTTTGAATAAGTTAGCTTAGTAAGTAAGCTTGCCGCATTTTAAAAATGACATTAATGTTACATGTAAAATAAAGAATTATTTAAAATAACCGTCTAGCTACTGAGTAAGAAGAATAAAAAAATAGCATTTCCTCTGTATTTTCTCAAATTCCATGCCCCTTATTTGGAGATTGTATTTAATTTGAAATCTTAATAGATACTTGAGGTTACGATCCCTTTTAAACTACTGATTGTATTACCATATTAGTTGTATTAATGATTCAATTTGAAATTGAACATCAAATAAAGTTTCATAGCTGAGTTGGATTTCGCCAATTGCTTCTTATTCGGAACAAATACATTTATACATATATATTTACAGTCCATCCAGAAATCAAAATCGGAACCTTCTATTTGAAGAAGATAAGATTTAAATTTTTTAAATTTATAGATATAATTACTTTAATCCCAAAACTATGCATTATACACAAAATTCATTACAAAAGCACTATCACTTATCGGGTAGGATCTTATTTAAGACCACATCTTTGACGACAGAAGAAATGGCGCGAAATCAAATTCTGATACACCTCTACGAAAGTAATAATGATCCAATGTATATCTATATTTCAGAGGATTTAAAAAACACCTTGTGTTAGTTTCATTTGATGCGATTTTATTTTGTCACCGAGAAAGAGGTTCTAAATAAGAATTTATCGATTTATTGCGTTTTCTTTTCGTATCATGTGTGAATATTATACAAAATAGACGCTTTAAAATATTAACAAGTGTTATATATATATATGGACATCATTAAAATATATTTAAATATAGTTCATACATCTCATATCTGCGATTAAATGTCCACAAATCATTGAAACTACGAATTTACTAAAATTCATGAAACACAGATTACTTTCGAAGTTTTTTTTTTTTATTCTCTTCAATATTTGACGTAGTAGCATTCAAATACACTTTACAACAACAACAAAAAAATCGACGAAGCAAGAAGAATTGTAATAAAATTTCCTATGTAAAGACACTTGGATCGAACATGCTAATGATTAAAATTTCATGTCCAATGAATGAATAGTGGGAGCTACAGAGCATCGGAACTGCCCACTTAGGAGGTGTTTATAAGAAGCGATTCTCAATCTGATGGTCAAATTTTTCGTTGCAATGCGATTTAAGATACCTTTCAACGACTGAAAAAATGACTCACCGCATTATTCGAGCTCATTACGAACAACTGTCAGAGTTTGAAAGAGGTCGTATCATTGGATTGAAAGAGGCAGGTTGGGCAAATCGGAGAATTGCTTGTTGTATGGATCAAAGTGATGCGGCGATTAGAAGATGCTGGCAAGAATGGGTGGACAGTGGCAGATTTCAGCATCAGGAAAGTAGCGGTCGGCCTAGGGCCACATCAGTTAGGGAGGACAAAGTGATTGTCAGATCAGCTGTCACAGCACCTGATTAAACGTTATCAACCATCAAACGTGAGATCTGCACACGAGTGCCCCCCATGACACTTCACATACGACTGATAGAGTGAAATCTACACTCGCAAAGACCGCTACGCCACCTGTCACTCACGCCTGTACACTGCCGAGCCAGATTTCAGTGGTGCTTGGCTCTATCAGGTTGCAGGATGCTGACTGGGGATGTATTGCGTTTAGCGATGAATTCCGCGTCCAATGGTGTCCTGACGATCATCGAAGACGTGTCTGGAAACGCCTAAGATAGCATGCTGATCCTGCTTTCACTATTACACGCCCCACAGGCCTTCAATCAGGAGTTATGGTCTGGAGTGCCATTTCCCTTGATAGCCGGACCCCTTTGGTCGTCATTAGAGGTACACTTACAGCACAGCGATACGTCGACGATATACTGAGACCTGTTTTGCTACCGTTTCTTTTGCAGTACCTTGACCTTATTTTTCAGCAAGATAATGCCAGACCACGTTCGGCACGTGTTGCTATGAACTGTCTAACAGCTTGTCAAACACTTTCTTGGCCATCCAGATCTTTTTCCAATCGAGCATGTCTGGGATATGATGGGAAGGTGACTGCATCCACCAGGGAATGTTGATGACCTATACCGACAATTGGAGCAAATTTGGCAAGAAATACCGCAGGAGACCATTAGGGAGCTTTATCACTCTATGTCATGTCATGTGGCAACTTGCATCCAGATTAGAGGTGGTTCAACACCTTATTGAGCTTTACATCGTTACTTTATTACCATGTCACTCTGAAGTAAATCATTCAATTTTCCTGAAATTTTAATCATTTCCTATTCTGTACATAATTTTACTATCCACCAATTTTCGTTTCTGTAGGTCAACTCCTTCTTGGTGCTTCGTTTTTTATTGTTACAGAGTGTATGTTAATGATTTGGGAATTTCAATGAAGAACATTTATCAAAAGCTTTGCATTCTTTCAATTTGCCGAGATCATATGATAAGGAACATTTCATGTGAAATGAAGAATTCGATACATTTAGTCAAATGTCAGATAACATTCGCTTCACACTCTTAGTTTTGCAAATTTCTTCATTTCAAGAACTTTTCAGTTTTTAATTCTGATCAACGTAGCAAAAAAGTTTGATTATTACATTTTTAAGCACTTAGATACACATACAAAATCATGTTTCATGTGAAATGTTTTATAAAAATTCAAAAATGTTAACATGAAAACATGATATAAAGAGCACTCAAGTGTGTATGTAACTCCAATACTTTGCAAAATATTCAGGTTTATGAATTATAATATTTGATAATTCCTTCTATAAATACGAATTTCAGCATAATTTTGTGATTGTGTTTAGCACTATAAAGTCACAATTTTACATTGTGTTTATTACATTCTAAAGCAGAGGGTACCGATGTAATCTCCAGAACGTGGGGGTGTGGTGGGGTTCCATCGTCACTCGGGAGGGAAAAAGCAGATGAGACAAGTGTTATCCTTGGAGAGAATAATCCTAGGCTTTGAAAATAGGAAGTGACTGAAATAAAAAAAATATGTTTTTAATATACAAATAAAAAATTTTAATATTTAGGAAGTACTATTCTAGATTGTCATATTGTACAGTATTGTACTGTTCTTTAAAACTTTTTGTTGCATACGTGGTGACCATTGCCCTCATTCGATTTCATGTTTAGTCGTGTGGGAAAAAAAGACGTTTCCTTTTCCAATTTCTGTATTATTTTCTTTCTTTCTAATCATTTTCAGAATATTTACTGGATGCAAAGGGATTGTATATCAAACAAATCATCCAATTATGAATTGAGCACTGCTATGAAACAACGAAACATCAGCAAATAGGAAAGTAGGCAAAGAAAGATGAGTAATGAAGGGAAAAAAGTATAGTCTTTCCCTTGATTAGAGTTTTTAATTACAAAGAAATAATCACTGATTACATCATTTGATGTTTTTAAAACAAACCATTGTAAACGAAAGACTTTATTGTTTCTAAAGATGTATATTATGTTGTGTATATGCTAATACAATCATCATCCAAGCAGTAAGACCCCGTTTACACGCGGCTCAGTAACACGTGAGATGGCCCGTGAGATGGTTTTACTATGGATCCTTCGAATTCGAAAAATCTGAAACAAATTAGAAAAAAAACATGGCAGATGTTACATGATTTTGTTAGTTTTTGACAATTCACAATGATTAGTCAGTAGTAAGGACAAGAACTGAGGAAGATATTTTTAAAGATGTTCTAGATGAAGAGGCTTCTGATAATGAGGAAGATGTACCTAAACAGGCTGCAATCACACATTTTAAGGACCTTGAAACAACGAAGCTATTACTAAGTTATTTTGAGTGACAGAGATCTTGGATTAGGGCACAGTGAATAAGATCTGCAGTGCAAAAAATAAAATCCTAGAAAAACAAATATTCAGTGACGAGTGGTTGATAAAACAACAAAATTAAATTTCTTTAAATGTCTTAAGAGTTCTTTTAATAATTATTTTTTTGTAACGGGTGACTTATACATTTTGTAAAAACAGAACACATTACCATACATTTATATTCTGGAATTAACCAGTTACACTATAATTTAACGCAATTGTTCGTTACGCAGAAAATTCATATCGTAGTTGGAACTTATAGTTCACGTTATATTAATACTGTAACTCGTGATTTAGAAAGCATCAACTTCGACTATCGCAAATTAATGATGTCAGATAGTATTAAGTTAATTGAATTTATTATCTGTTGTCAATTTTTCAAGCTAAAATCTATGAACACATTAGATTTGAGACTTTTTTTAAATTTTTATTATAACTATTGCAGTTTTACTTGTCTTATATTAATAAATATTTACTATGATCTTCTTTGATTCATTGATATTTATTTCAAATTCCTAAATGAAGAATGTATACTCCGATTATCAGACTATATGTGGAATAAATAAATTTTAAAATAATGTTATAAAATAATTTTAAAAAATAAATGATATATACTTCGAGAATGAATCCTATGAGGAACTAGCAAAGAACATGAGATAAATCTATGTGGATAATACGAGAGTGGTTCAAAAGTACTTGTTTTTGACGACAGATTACATCATTAAGGGTGGTTGGGTTTACAAATGTGTGCTACCGACTGTTAAATGGTACTATAATAATATTGGTTCAAAGGTTAATTTTTATTTTGTTAACGATTTATTTCCATATCAAAATTTGCTTGCTGTCGTGTTGAGTATTTGTCTCATCAAAATATACAGGAAACCAAGACATAATCAAAAAAAAAAAAGGGCTGTTTCCAGTGAATATTCTCTAAAAGCGGTGAAGATGATCTGTTCAACTGGAAAGATAAAGGAGACTTTTTTTGGGGATGCGAAAGGCATCATTCTCAAGGACTCCTAAGGAAAAGAAAAAAAAAAACCATTAATGGAGTTAATTACTCCAATCCAAATTCTAATACCCTACTTCTAATTCCTAACATAGGTCCGTTTGGATCGTCCTGGTATATTGTAATCACTCCAAACTTTGAAAAAAAAAATGGTATAAAGTGATTTTATTCAATGCTATAATATTAAAAAAAGAATTTAATGCATCTATTATTAAAAATCTTTTAAATAAAAGATATTTGAAAAGTATAGAAAATGGTTGAAAACCAGATAGAGATAATTTGAAATCAGAAATTAAACCATAAAGCTAATTTGACTGAAAATTTACTTGTTCTGGAATGTACAATAAATTTACATTCACTCATTGATAGGAATTTGTAATACACACAAACTATTTATCACGTCTTATTATTTAAAATTAATTCATATTAACAAAAACTTTTCCGCATAATTACTTGATAAAAATGAACGAATTAGCAAAACATATATGAATAGCCAATACATAAGCGAATGGTCAATTTTTCTAGATAATCCTTATCTTCTCTTATTGCCTTCTTAACTTCTATAACTTCTGTATATATAATAATGTTGATTTACATAAGTCAAAATCCTTTCACAAGGTGAGGTTATCAAATCAAATGACGTAATAAATTTGCTCAAGAGGTTAGTTGAAGGGGAAAAAAGTACAATAATGCATTACAGCATCAAACTTTCACAATGCAAATTTGATTTCAGTACTTATTTTGAATGGATTATAAAATCATTATATTTTTCTCTCTAAAATTAAAATTCCCGATTAAAAATAATAGGTAAAAAGAATATACATGGCCAGACATTTAATTTACCGGTATTTATCAGCTTAAGACAACTTTTCTTCAAAACGTCTGTTCGCTATTAAATATCCATGTATTAGTTTTTAAACTTTATGACAGCCTTTCGAAATTCGACGCATTTTTCTGCATTTTCTAACGTGTGTCAGTGACATCGCTAAGAATCTTTAATTAATCACTTCAAGAAGAAAATGACAAATTCCCTGATTTATTATTTTTGCAATCAATAAGCAAACCGTTTCGTAAAGAAATTTTAAGCAAATCTTCTTATTTAAAAAATAGACTCCATATATTTTTAAAATTAATTTTCCATCTTTAATATCTATTTACTTAAAAGAAACGTAAACAAATGAAACACAAATAATAATATTTGTCATTTTGTCTAAAAAGTAATAAAAGCAATAAGGAGAAATCAGCAATAAGGAGTTTTAATTTCTGAAAACTTATGGAAAAATAGTTATTTAACAGTCAAGTTAAAGCTGACTATCATTTTTAATTAATTTGTAGGAATATTAAGAAAATATTTTTTAAATTTTATTTCACGTATCAAACATTTTTAATTAGCTTAAAATCTTTAAGGTTGTACAAGCAATTCGTGTAACTTTAATTGCTTTTTCTCGGAATTCTCTTAAATTTCATGATAAAAACTCCATTATATAGATTCTTTAAATATGATATGAGAAATATTAGAAAAAGAATTATGGATTCTTAGTAACTGATATTACCATGGAATTTCTTGAGAAAAGAGTTAGAAAATCAATATTTCTATTACAATGTTATAATTCTGAAGGATTATATAATATATATTTATATTTTTAAAACTCTCTAAGCTGAAAAGTTGAATTTATATTGACAAAAAATAAATTAAATTGTAAGTAACTAAGAAATAATGTTTTTCGCATTTTTTGGCTTGCTGTTGATTAAGAATATTTCTACATTTACCTGTTTTGTCTCTTGGAATTACCAGAGGCATTTTTATACTATAAGAAAATATTAAACCCAGTCTATTTTTGCAAGGAATTTCTGCATGATGCTTTCTTTTATGTAATGAATAGTTAAAATATATATTTCAATTACTAATATATAAAGAGAAAAATACTAGTTAACGAGCCTTAGTTTCCGCATAATACACCTCAAAGAGTTTCAGTTTTTTCTAGCTAAAACGAATGTTCTAAAATGTTTCACTTTTTAAAATGTACTTTTTTTTCTTCTTTTATGTTAATAGTAAACTTTCAATGAACAATGATATTTGTTTACGCTGCTTCAAATGCATTTCCCTTTAGTTAGCATTTTCTTTATTTGTTTTAAAGTTTGAAAACTATTCAAAATGTTATTTTTTAAATTTCAAATGATAATTTACGATATTGTTTTTTGATCAAAATTATAGAGGTTTTGATAAGAAACAGCACAAAACTAACGTTATTATTTATAAATATAAGTATACTAAGATACAATATTTCTAAAGACTTTTTTTTTATTATAAATGGATGTAAAACTATTATCGAGTGCTGTAGTATTTACTAGTTCTTTCTGGCTGCAAAAAAACTATTTTCGCTAATAGGTCTGATGCTTTTATCTATTACTTTTATTTGTAATTAATTGATTTGAGTATGTGTTAATAAATACATATATTAATAAATTAGAGATTATTTTAAAGACATTAAAAATTATCGCAGAAAATGCTTTCACATAAAATTTTAATGATACACACTTGTATAATTTATTTTGGACATAAGAATTCGATATTTCTGTTGAGTCAGTGTTTAGTAAAACTAGAATTTTAACTTAAAATTAATTAAAAATATTTAAAATTGGAGATTTTTTTTAAAAAAAATGTTATCAAGCATTCTTGTTAAAATAAGGGTGAAAATAATTGAAATGGATAGCTTGAACAAATTTAATACAACTTTTTTTATTAAAGTATAAACAAATGAGTTGTATAACTTTTTTTGCAGAACGATCGATTTTTTTTCAAAAAAACAATTTTATTTTTTGTTAATAAATAAGATGTTTGTAGTTGATTTTTATTTATTTTTATTTTTGCGATGATTAATTACTTTAGCTAAAAAACGTTTTTAAACTTTTAACTGTAAATCAATTTACTAAGTATCTTAATTAACTAGAGACTCTAATTTCTTGCCAATTATCCTCAATATTGAAAAAAAAAAAACACCATTAGAAACAGATTATACATAAAATACAATAATGAAAATAATAATTCATAAAAAATGTCCTAAGCTGTTTTAATATTAAACATTTAAACTCTTTCGATTTTGTAGTTAGATATAACATTTCAAATAATTACATATTCAAAACTATGAGCAACAATGCTCAAACACCTTGCGGTGAGCTAACGTAATTCATTTTCCTGTTTTATTTTGCAAACAAAAAATTAGAGTGTGAAACCCAAAATAATGTAATTATTAAATATTAGATTAATTAAAAGAAGAAAAATAAACGAATGAGAAGTTACTTTTTTTTTCTTTTCTAGAGCATATTTTTTTTTTTCTCTTTACATTTTTTCTCTCTTAAAATAGAAAATAAATAATAAGTTAATACCAATGCACTATTCCAGGTTTGTAAAATCTCTTTTTCCTTCTGATTTTTATAAATATTTTTTGCAAAGGATAACTTTATTAATTATTTTTTCACGAAGTATAATGTAATAAGAGTACAAAAATATACAGTTTTCTGAACAAATTACCTGATTAGTTAATTGGTAGCGGGTTCATAATCGGCATTTTTTCCATTTAGTCAAGGGTTAGACTCTTGATCCCATTTAAAGATCAGTCATCTGCTGGGATGATGCGCGTTAAATCTGTTGGTGCGCCAAGTCCATATATTGGTGGATGTGGAAATTTGGAGGACTCCATCTCAAATGACATCCAAGTAACTTGATCATGGCTTGAAAGGACGAAGTCATCGCTGGTAGTTCTCGTTTTAATTCTAAGTGCAATATTAATAAACAATCAATCACACAGATCAGTTAACTGAAGAAGGGAAAGAGTATAGAAAACAAGTACAGAAGCCAAAAAGTTTTACTTTGGAGATTTGTCCGTTGTGTGAACTAATATATAATCTATCGATCTGAACTATATTGAAAGTGTTGTGATTGTTATTGAAAGTCTTTCTCTGTATTTGTGTTGCTGACCTGTGCTAGTGCTCTTTTTGTTTTGTTGCATCACTAATCTGTACGCCGTGTTTCCTGATTGGGCTGTTAACCTGCCCAAGTTTTGCTAGCTGTGTTCGTCTTGTCCAGAATATTTGTGAATAACACGTCATTTGTAATTATGCTCCGTCTTAGACTGGTTTCATTCGTACACATCACCGAGACGGAGATCTTTTCTAACAGAATGTTGAACTGAAGATCATTTTTAGAAGTTAAATATGGAGGGAATAAGCCAAATGTCAGTTTGAATGTTCTGTAATCTTCCAAATAACTGATAGAGGAAAAATCACTACATGAAATCTTTCATTCGTTGCTTCAGTTCTTTATGAATCGAAAAAAATTATTATTTATGCATTTAGCACTTTTAGTTTTTGTAACAACTAAAAGTCTTTTAAATATTTGGATATTTTCAAAAAATGAAGATCATTTGTAAAATGAATTTTAGATTATTTGCAAAATATATGAATAGGAGGGCACTTAAAAAGCCATGATTGCAACACGAAGAAAGTTAAATTAAAATGAAGATAAAAAAAAAAATGTCGTCCACCAAAAAACTGAAAAGTAAATTAAAAACATTTTCACTATGAAAACTTTATTATAAGTATATAATCGACAATTTTTTATGAAGAAATGTGCCCTTAAAAATCTTAAGAATACGTAAGTCATGCACAGTATAACAAATGAAAAAAAAAACCCACATATGCATAAAAAGATTCAGAAATAATGATGAATTCCCAAATTAAAAAAAACACTGAATAATCAAAAAAAAAAAAATATTAAATCCGAATTCATTTAAAATTCATTCAACAAAAGGAATGTAATTTAATACTTCATTAGAAAGTTTTAATACAGCACAAAAATTTAAAAAAAAAATCTTTAGCTATTTTTCCTTTTCCATGATAAATGAAATATAACTAAAAAACTAATTCTAAAGAAGCTTTATTGAAAATCATTCAGGAGTTTATAGTCAAATTTCAAATCTTACTTTTAAAATTGATGCATTCTTGAAATCAAAACTGATTTATGTTACATTAAGAATAATTAACTTTTTTGTCTTAATTAAATTTAGGTTACAGATTGCAAAATTAAGTACTTAAACATTTTTTTCTTCATTTCTGTTTTTTTATTTATTTCTTTAATTTTTTCTGCGATGATTTCATTATTTTTATGAAAATGGAATTGATTTGAGTGTTTAGTTTCTTTCTCCCTAAAAGGTAAGATTTTTTTTGTTTGTTTTACGAGTATTTTGTTTGTTTTACGCCTCTCTCGCCCTCTGGAGCCCCTGAGAAGCGATCTTCGGTTTGGAAGCCTCTCGATGATTCTCGCGCCTTGGATTTTTTCTCGTCTTCCTGGTCTTGTCATCTGCTTCCGCTTTTCGAAGTGCCGGCCTTCCTGATTTGTGTGCTATGTCTCGTCTTCGTGTGCCGTGTTCCTGTCTTGAAGACTTCGATTTGCCTGCTTTTATCTGCTGTGTTTTGTGGACTCTTTTAAAATTCATGACAGATTTCCACCGGGGACCTTTGTCCCGAAGATTTTTATATAAACTTTTTAAACTCGATTTCTATTTTTCGGCTATTTAGCTTTTGTAACTCTTACCTGTAAATTATATGCTGAAATAAAAAGTTTTTTATTCAACATTCGCTTTAATTATGAGAATATTTTTATTTTCAAAACATTTGGAAATGTCATTGAAGATACTTTTTAAAGTTAAATTTTTTTATTTAGTAAAAACACGCAGTTTCATTTTACTAATTACTTGGGTTGATGATATCTTTAAAGAAATACATTATATTCTTGAAATAACTTAAAAATATGTAAATAATTGCTAAGATTGATTTAATTTTGAAGCAATTCATCTTTGCAATTTCAAAAAACTGTTTATTTTTTTCAAAATATATGTAAGATTCAAACTACTTAAGTCCTCAATCTATAAAACTGAAAACTATAATCGAATTAACGAAAAGAAATTGAATACTATCGACAAATGGGTGAAATATACTGAACAGATAATTATTTGTTTGAGGACAATATACATGAATTTTTTTTTCGAAAATTATAAATGTAAGATAAATATATTTTTTTCTTAATATAGAAAAGAAGAAATTATATTACAGAAGAATATAGTTGATCTTGATGTAGTGGCAGTAAAATAAAATACCTTACATTTCCGCAGAAAAGATGACCAACAGATAAGACGAGGCATAAATTTTCCCCAAAGTGTTACAGTTTTTGCATACGTCTGTCCTATAAGACGACCCCTAAACTATCAATGACCTATGAATTTAGAGTAGATGAGTGATCATCACGTAGAACAAATTTTGTTTCCTTGCTTCTGGCAGCACTGCCTATAGAAGTACATGCCGTATCAAGCACACATTGCAACTACAGCGTTTGTTGGCCGTGTTAATCTAGTGGTGATGGGCATAAACTCGAGCTAATGTTGTTTTGTCAAGTCGCGGGTTCGAGTTCTGGTGCTTCGAGTTCTATGCTGGCCCACGTTTAATCTGTCGAGCTCCAAGTCTATTATTTGGCTTGGTGTGCAAGTATAGAGAGGGAGGTACCATCTTCATCACTTGACCGAGATTCGATATTACAAGATCCGTTTCCAATAGTGCTCATATTGTTTCTAAGTGTGATGTTAATAAGCAATGAATCAATCAAACAAGCTTATTTTCATGCATCTGGAAGCACTGCCTATCGAAGCACAAACCAAATCACGAATTCACATGTTCCTTTAACAAATAAACTCTATATCTTCAATAAGTATGGGATATCTAATGCTATGGATGGCACTGAGGGCGATTTGTTATGAGATACTGATGATGAAATGGGAATTGACATGCTAGGTAGAGAATGAGACCCATAAGGCCAGTTTCTCAACGAATATGAGGATGTACTTGTGGAGGTATTAGCTTTAGATGATGAATATGAGGATTTTGTAGGATTTTAAATGCATTGATGAGTGATTTATTTTATAATGGTTTTAATTTAATTTTTTTTGTATCTGACATCTAAAACAACTCCAGATTTTGGAAATCTTTTTTATGATTGAACTATCTTCTTATCTATGGAAATATACGGTACATGGAAAAAAATGAGATGCTTATCAATGGTAATTATTTCTCTTCAAATGTATCTGGCTTCAAAATCATCAACATATTATAATGCGAAATCTTAGAGGAGAAGTTTTGAGAAATATTACGATGACTTTACGATTTAGATATAATGATGGATAAAATGCGAGCGCGCGCACACGCACGCAACTTCTTTTATTTATTTAAAATCCAAAAGAACCAAAACTCAAACAAAATAATTTATTATAATTTTTAAAGGAAATATATTATATTCAAAAGAAATCATTAATATTTCTTTACTTATTTCGTTTATTGTCATTAAAAATATCTGGGTTTTATGTTATTTGTTTTTTTCCAAACTGAATTTCAGACCAGCAATTTAAATCTAAAATATTTTTCCAACAACTCAAGCCATGATCATTTCATTTTAATATTGTTTATCGCTAAAAGCCCCGTTTAAATATTTACCCCCATTTAAGAGTCTTACAATTTTATGTTAATTAATTCCTACTTTTTTTCAACAGCTATTTTATATTACAATGAGACATTCATCGTCAAAAAAAGTGATGCCCCCAGAAGGATGCAAGGAAAGATTAAATGTAAATTAAGACATTGTTTCGTCTCTGATAGATATGTAAATGACTAAGTATAAGTCGCTTTTAAATCAGAATTTAAAATGTTTATTGCTTTCTCTAATAAAATATGCATTAAAAGGAAATTGAATAAATTTGATAAGGGATTTTTATTGTGTTACGTATATGTAGACTGACAAAAATTGCCTTCACACAAAAATGATAGTTGTCGAATAATTTAAACTACACAAATATTTATTAGTTAGTAAAACAATACTAAGTTACTGCACTAACTAATGCCAAACTATACTAATACTAAGTAAAGAAATTTTGCAAAAAAATAAAATGTATTTCTGCCTCTTTATTACACTTGGGAAATGGTTTTATGTTCGATGTTTCCAAAAGAAAATATTGTTTTCTGTATTCCAGTAAATATCAGGAAATTAAGAAGAAAATGATATGTTTATTACGTAATTCAAAACCGAATAACAAACTTGTTTAAATAAATTTGATTTTTTTAAATTTCAAATAAATTATGGCTTATTAATATCTAAGAAAGGTTTAACTTTTAATTCATTCTATTGATCAAAATTTTTAAAAATAAAAAATAATTCAAACATAATATCATTTGTCTCTTATAGATAACATTGATAATTATCGTCTACTTAATTTCATAAAATACGAGTAGAATGAGTTTTATCTTTATTTTTGTCTTGACTTCATTATGATAAAGATTCATGTATCATAAAATAAATATCCGTGCTTCAATGCATTTTCATAATAATATTTATGGTTCCATTTTCAACAAATAAATCCTCACAAACATACGGCACCAAAATAAATTCTGGAGTAGAATTATTATGACATCTTTCAAATTAAATTTGTTTAGATATTACTCCATTTAGTATATGACGATAATGCGAAAAGAATTTTTTTATTTAGTTAGTTATTTTCAGAACTCTTAAGAAAAATGTAGTTATGCAAAATTTTAAGCTCTAATGAATTCGAAACATTTATAAATTAAGCTGCTCTCTTAAATTCTAGACACATCAAAATTTTATTTTCCTTTCTAAATTTAAAAACGTTATAATATTACATCTGATAAATATCGTGAGCTGTTGTTTAAATTTTCTATATCAAATTCTAATAATTTTTATCTTTCCCATATTTACTCTCATCTTCAAAAAATGTTACACCCAGACGGAAGCAAAGTACTTTAATACAAATTAAGAAATGATTTCGTTTCTTTCAGATTTCCGAATGATTGATGTGTCTTTAACACTTGACCTTATCGAGCCACTGAGAACTGTTTAAAATGTTCTCCCAATGAGCTTAACTTTGACTCTAATTAGTGTGTTTGATTTCAATTTGTCTATTTAAAGTTTTGAAAGCTTTTGAAGAAAAAAAAAGACAGCCATTTGTTGATCGCTTCTGAGAAGGGTCGTGTGGCTGTAAAAACCTAGTGATTATGATCGAAGACTCGCGGCCATTTGAACACCTGGGCGTCTCTTAGAAGAATCATATCGTAGCATTACATGATCATCCGGTCGGACTGAGAGTCATATCAATCGCGCAGATCTCATAATTTTTTGCTGGTGGTGGAATGGGGTACAAAAAAGTTATCACTCCCGGCAAATAGGCTTACGGACACAAAAGAATTGAAGTTCAACGAATTGTACGGAAAGTGTGAAGAACACTAACAGCCACAATTCCGGATATTATGCAAACAATAATGTAAATTTATACCTTGAAATGTAAATTTTATGCTCTTTGAAAATTAACTTATAGCTATTTCAATTTTTAATTATCTATAAAGAGAAAATCAAAAACTAAACCTGTAGATGTATAGGAGGCATTAGGGTAGAGGAAATATAATTCTCGTCAAAGAAAAAGTTTCATCCAGAAGGAAGCAATATTGTACGTAAATGTTGTTTCATCCTTGTTAGGTATGTAAATGATTAAAGTCTCATTCACATCGGCGCCAATGTTGTCAGTAAATATATAACTTATAGCTCCACTAAGGAAACCATATAAACAGTTCTCCGAAGCGCGTAATTATTATTATAATTAGTATGTTTGGGTTTAATTATTTCTTTGAAGTTTAGAATGCCTTTGAGAAGAAAACGACTACCATTTGAGCATTTAGACGCCTTTAAGAAGGATCCCATCGCAGGACTGCAGGAAGGCGGATGGTCATTCCGTCAGATTGCGTCATATCGGTCACGCAGATATTACAGTTTCTCGCTGTTTGCGGAATTGGGTACAAGAAAACTATCGTTCATAACAAGTAGGCTCAGGGAGAGCAACACAGGTTACAAGTAGGGAAGATCGAAGAATTGTCCTATGAATATATAGCACACCAACTGCCACCATTCCGGACATTACGCAAACAGTGATTACCTCTCTGCATCCTCCTGTGAATGCCAGTACATTAGCAGATGGCTACTTGCTTCCGGACTGCTTATACGGAGATCATTACGGACATATCCCCTGGCAAAACAGCAACTTAGACAAAGACTACAATGAAGCCATGGAAGAGCAGAACGGAGCTATGCCGAAGGCAGTGGATCATATTGGTGTCGAGTCTAGTTTTCATCTTGGTGAGGATAATAATCACACCCGTCTGTGGAAGTAACGCTTACTTGCCATTGGATATTCATAGTTTATATATAGTTTACAGAAGAATATTTACAACTTATAATTCAAAAGACAACTAATGACTTTTGATGACTTTTGAGGTACACCTACAATTTTCTAGTAGTTCGTCTATAATTCATTTGCTGTACGATGGCCTTAAAAGTGTTGACTTGAAAAGTGAAATCCCTGATTGGTTTGAAAGTATTTAACTCGAGTTTCTCACGTAGAACATTTATTTTGGGGTATTTATAAACATATTACAAACCTTGATGTCTCTCCTTGTCTTTTATAGATTTATGAAGACCGAAATGGAAGAAGGGGTTTATTGATGATTCAGATATACACATGAGGATGTTTTCAAGCGTGTTAATCGGCAATTCATAAGGAATAACAACGCATTTTTGTTACTCTTTTAAGAAGGTTAATCATACTTAAAATTTGTTTAAAATATTAAAATGCTTAAGAGATGTTACTTTATTGCTCAACAGCATTTGTAGTAAAGGTTGTTACTTGAAACCTTCATAAACAGAAATTTCGTCATAGTAAAATAATGATTATTGTTACTAAGTTTCCAGTTATTTTTGCTATTTTCTATAGATTTACTAAAAATTTATGAATTAATCTCTCTGTGTCATTAAAAAGGAGTTTCGACCAAAAATCCAAATACCCAGAAATTAAAACAAATCTGTGTTTTTTAGAAGTATTTTTTTTTTATAAGACAACGATTCCTAGTTTTATAATCTCTAAAGAGTTTGAGAAATTATTGATTTTTGTGCTGTGTTTCTCTTGACATAGTCCTGAAAAAACAGTTAAGAGAACGTTCAGAGAATTTTCGAAAAAAATCTCTTTACATTAATGCTGTAAAGAAATGTTTAAAAATTTTCTTCCAAAATTCGTAAGTTACTGTAGTTTTGTAGCAAAAGCAAATAGCTTAATGGATGCAAAGATATAAATCTAGGTATGAAGTCGAGTTTTTGTTATTCAAAATATCCGTCAAAGTGGAATAATTTGGTCTTTTATTCGTTAAATGCGACTGAATCTCAAGTCCTCATGTTGTTAAATGTTGAAATTAGAAGTATAAAGCATCCTCCGAGAATATATAATTTTATGTCCTCAGCCTTTGTGGAAGCTTTGATATAAAACGCAACCGTTAAGCCATAACAATCTCGTGCAAATTTTATAACCTATTGTATTATATTTTAGCACCGGAAGCAAATCCACGGCTACAGTTTCATATTCCCGCACATTTCTAAAACAGTTACTACTTTAGTGTATTTTTATCACCGGCATCACGCTTTTTAGCTTTTTATCATTAACATTTACCACACGTTAAATATAAGACAGTTTTCATCACTTTATTTATTGTTTTCAACAGGTTCGCTGGATAGCAATGTTCTTCTTTTTAATAAATAATGGTGTTTGTGTTTCGTGAAAGTGTGTTGTTGTGTTTTGGTCACCCGCCAGAGTAAAATTAGATGAAGAAAATTGAAGCAGTAAGTTATTCTTCTTAATGTTTCTTAAGTTCTCTGAAAGAAAGAAAATAAAATATCTCGTTTTAACGCTTATTGCTATGTCAGTAAATTTTCTGTGTCAGTTCTTACATAAATGAATCTAAACATATACTTTGCATAAAAGGGAAGACACCAATGTAAAATCTCTCTCTCAGAGTTGAAATTTCTTAAAAAGCTTTATGTAATAATAGTATTATATATATATAACCATCAATCAATAACTCCCGAGACTAACCCAGAGATGGTGCTCGTAGTAACTATTGTATATATATATAACCGAGTAAAAATATTTTTCTCAGCTTATATTACCAAAAATGAACTTAACAGCTTCTTCGTCGGAAAAGTTGGGAAGATTAACAGCATCCAGTTCTTACAGTTATTTCAGCTTCATTTTTATCGAAGAAATGATTTGAAAAAAGAAGCTGAAAAGGGGAAAAAAAGGAATAAATCATTCTAGAATCGAACCGCATCTAGTCATTAAAAGGATTGTTTTTTGTTTCGCTATCTATGGACGATTTGATGTCCTCAAATAGTGCTAACCTATACGAAATAATATCAGTTTCTTTTGTACAAATGTATAAAATTACAAATATATCCAGCATTTTAATTAACTTCACCTGAGATGTACTCGTCGAAAAAAGTTTTTGAACTGATTAATATTCAAATTAAGTTTCAAGGTAGTTGGATCGTAGATGTTTAAAACTGTCTTACAGAAAGCTAAGTAAATGAAATAAATAAAGAAAAAAATTATAAAACATGCATTTCTGAAACCTGAAGCTTAGGAACAAATATCGATTAAAGTAATAATGAAATAAAACTAATTGTTGTAATAGAAAGAAATACTAAATCAGTTAACCAGAATAAGTTTCTGTTTATCATGAACCAAAACTTAGAGAATATTCTTCAAAGAAT
This sequence comes from Nephila pilipes, assembly GCA_019974015.1. Lineage (NCBI taxonomy): Eukaryota > Metazoa > Arthropoda > Arachnida > Araneae > Nephilidae > Nephila > Nephila pilipes. Next base: position 64,577 of record BMAW01072503.1, on the reverse strand, counting down.
CACGTTTATTTATTTCAACAAAAAATTATGATTGTAATATATAAAAATGAAAATATTTCATCAGATACACTTTAAATATAGAAAAAAATAACAGAACTTTATTTGCTATATCAAATTAAATTTCTCTAACATTAAAGAACTAGAAAATCACTAATTCAAAATTTTGTTAATATACAGGAAGAGGCTTTTAGAACTGATCCTTTTACTTCAAGATTTAACTTATTTGAAATACGTGTTGTAAAAATTGCTTTTCTAACACATAATTTTACTTTTTGATAATTATTTCAAACTATTCAGAATTGTTGTCGTTTTTTACATTCCTCACTTATAACGATATGGAAAGAAGTACAGTAAAGCTTCATTAATTCGGATTAATTAGGAGGAGATTTGGTTCGGGTTATCGAGAATTCAGGATAACAGGAAAATAGACAAAAAAAAAAAAAAAATAGGAATAAAATAAGGCAAACATACAAAAAACAATATTTATGTTGAACAAATCGAGTATTAATCTTATTTACAAAAGATAAAGAAGTCTACTTTGTGAACAATAGAAGTGTACTCAGAAGGCTACTTTTTAAATGTGTCAAGGACTTTCCATTTAGATAGTGTAACACACCGTTCGCCGTTTGTCCCTAGTCATAAGAGATGTAACTAATGTTTTTGTTGCCTTTGTGCACAAAATATTTCAATGCTCTTTACCTCTTTAATTTCCTTTCATACATTCATATCGTTAAATTTTTTTATCAGAGAAGTTATTTTTTCAAAACGCGTAGAAGAAACAAATAAATGCTATTTTTAAAATGTGCAGCTTTTTTTCTTATAAAATAATAATAATAATAATAATAATGAATAATTATATTTAAGATCTTATATACATTTGAATTGAATTAATTAATTATTTGATTGAATTAATTATTTTTAACAATCAAATAAAAATGTATAATTTCAATCACGTTATTGATCTTGCAAACACACGCACGCACACATTACATACACACACTCAAGCGATAAATGTCATGGGACAACAGTATGCATGTATCCAGACGGCTTTAACATCACGCAAGAATTGCATAAATGGGAAGAGCATTGTCAGATCTTTCATTTGACATCAAGTGATTCACATGAATAATTTTTTGACGTGATTATGACGGTACAACGGGAGTGAATATGTTTTTAATGCGTTAGAGACATACGAATAAAGTATTCCTTATCCGAAGTAATTTTTTACAAAAACTTTGTCATGATGCTTACAAACAAGGAGGAACAGAAACATGAGTACTGAGATTGTGTGTAGAAACATAATATAAACAAAGTGTGTTATGATACATTTCACTTTGATTGTTGTGTGGTGTTGTGTTCTTTGTAAATTGAACATTAGTTGGTTTATTCTTTGCTTCACGTTCATGTAATTATTATGATATCAAATATAATATTTACAAAACCTATAACACAAGGTTATTGCGACTAATAGTACACTTTGTAAAATAAAATAAAGTTGTGATTAGTACAACTTTGAAAAATATTAAAAATGCAATAGCTCGTGAACCACACTCATAAATCTTGAATTACAACGGTGCTTGAACCATGCAAAATTTGAAGCATTGTAGCTGGAACCGTATATTTATGATCTTTATGATGACTCATGAACCATATTTGAAGGACAATAGCAGCTAATTGACATTGATCCTATCTCTCCTCATAGTAGATTTCCTGTTAACATGATATGTAAAATGGGACAATATTCATATTCCGAGAAATGTTTACAAAATTTGGCTAAACGAGAGAAGAGAAACTTGAACAGCAAATATATATGTATATATACAATGTCTGAAAATTGAAAAGAACAATTAGAAACTTTTCATTCCTTTAAGTTAGAAGATTGTCGATTGCCACACTAAGAAACAATATTATTTCATCGAGTTATAAGAATTTGATTTAAAAATGTAAATTTTCCTTGAATTAACCTAACTTCAGTTCAAATTAAATTTTCATTCTGTTCTAACGGCTCCTGAAGCGAATGAAGAAAGCGTCACCTTTTTAAAAACTTGAAAGTCACTTTTTGATTTTGGTCTTTGTTATGGTTTCTGGAGATGAGTTCAGGACTTTAGTAACTACGTTAATGTTGAAAGTGTTGTTGAAGGCCTTTTACATTAGGACATCACACATAGAAGCAACATGATTACACAAATCAGTGAGCTAGTTCAGATGAGAGAAGAAATCCAAAAAGCAATGATGAAAGTGGCAATCAAACCCCAAGGTTTTTTACAAGTAGAAACTTGATTTATGGGTGGAATTCTCTAGAATTCTTTACCCAAGAGTTAAAGATGAATTAGCTTATACACGAGGAGATTGATTGGTAGTAATTTGGATTGGCGTTAAAATTAATGAACTTACAAAGAAGGTGATAATTCGGATTGCGTGCGTGCACGCACACGCTCGCGCACATACATTATTGAATATAGCATTCATATATGTATATTCAGTTCTTATAAAATTATAGAAACGATTACGAGTATAATTAATGTAAAATTTTCCTTTTCATATTTTTTAAGTAAACTTTTTTTTTCGAGTTTGCTCTTATCAATTGAATCAGTATTTATGTCATTGAGATTGATTCCTGCTGAATTCAGTAAGACAATTTCAATCCTGTCCACTTTTATCACGTAAGTTAATTTTTCTTGAAAATCTAAACTGAACTTTTTCAATTGACACAATATAACGGGTTCTCTCGTGTATTTCCTTTCAACTTCCCCTTGAAAACTGTAATGTGATTTTATTTGATTTGAGAACCTGTTCTAATAAATTAAGCTTGACTTATATTAATTCGTGTAGGAATATTGAGGCGTAGTGAATAAGCCCGACATGCTAGCATTTATAAGAAACTAAGAATTTAATAGTAGGTTGAGTCTTAGAGAAAGTAATTGGAATATTAAAATACTAAATATAGACGTAGGCGTACGTTAATAGGATAAAATAGATAGGATTAGGATTTAATGAGAATAGATGATCCATTAACGGAAAATAAGTAGAATCCAACGATCAAGTTCTGTTATATGGATCAGATTTGTCAGTAACAGGGAAGTCAACTTTTTGTAATTTTAGCCTTTGTTTGGACGTTTGTAGAGACAAGATCCTCAAATATAATAATTTAGATATAATTTTGAATATTCAAAGATCCGATTGAAAATCATTTTATTTTCTTTATTGCCTGATTTTTTTAATTAATTAATTAAGTATTTTACTTGTAATGGAGCAATGAGTGAAAAAATACAACCGGGGCTTAAGGGGTCTCAGAAGTTTTAAACTTCAAAATTGCGGATTTTTTTTAAAAAAATATATATTAGAGCTCTGTCTTTTCTGAACAGTTGGGTGATAAAATTTTAATGATTTTATCAAAATGTCCAGAGTTTTCTAGAAAAAATGAACTACACTTAACTTCTTTTTTTTGGAACGTTTTAGATCTAAATTTATTTTCCTCTCAACTGCCCCCCGAAAAAAAAAAAAAAAAAATTAGCTTGCGCTAAGTATTTCTCAGAAATTATTTATCATATTAGCATGAAATTTCATACACTTGCTCAAAATAAGTTTCTTTATGAATTATACACATTTTTAAAGATCTTATGAGGAGAAAAAATTAATATGAGTTTTTAATTGGATTTTTTTCTCTTAAAATTCCATAATTTTCTTAGTAAATATATTAAAGAAATTTGTTTGCACTAAATGTTTTTTAAAAAAATATGTATGACATTAAAATTTATCTTTTTTTCTAAATAACAATAATTTTGTAATTAAAATAATGTTCTATTTTTATTCATGTGTAACTTCTTAATATATTTTAAAAGTATGTAAAAATATGAGAAATAATGTATATATATACATATGTATAAGCATATTGCTATATGGTAAAGGGTTTTAAATGTCTGCATAGTTTCAATAGTATGTTATGTTGGTTTGAAAATTGATTTTTTCGTGCATATATGGATAAATTTTTAGTTTCTTGAGACTCCTTAAAATTGTTAAGTGAAAGCTATTTAGCGAAACTTCAATTACAGCAATTAAAATTAATTAATGTTTCAATCATACAGCTACTATAAATAAAATATTGCAGCATTCAGATTCACATTTAAGTTACTATAATGTCCTTTCAATTGTTTATGATTTGTTTTTATTACTGTATCCACCAATAAAAATCTCAAAAACATCGAATTTCAGCAAGAAATGCTCTTCTAAATTTACTTAACCGAATCCAAAACTTTATATTCTTAGCTTTTGTCAGAGCTTCGATAATAAACATAGCTATTAAATTATAACAAACTAATGCCGATATAATTTATTACCTATTGTAGAATATTTTAGCAAAGGAGAAAATACACGACTAGAGCTTCATCTTGAAATACATCTCTAAAGGAGTTACTGTTTTATTGCCTTTTTATCACCGATTGCTGCGGCGGCATCGCTTTTGTTATCATTAATTAGATTTACCACACGTCGAATGAAAAAGAAATATGCAATTTTTCCACATTTTATTCATTGTTTCTGAAAGTGCCTATGCAATAACAATTTCCTTCTCGATTATATTCGAGACTAAATGTTGTGTGTACTTAAATAATGGTGTTGATGTTTTGTTGTGTTTTGGTTGCAAGCCAAAGCAATATTAAATTAAAAAAAAAATCAAGTAGCATGCTTGATTATATTTCATAAGTTTCGTGAAATAAAAATAAGATGCCATGTCTTATAGTGTTGATTATTTTCTTTATAAACTTCCCGGAAAAAAAGTTTTATAGCAATAATTCTGAATTAAAATTATTCAAAAGAGGAAAGTCATCCAATGAAAATTTCAGCGGAAGAAATTAGGCGAATTTTCGACAGTAAAGATGTTCTATATTAATTTGATTTAGCGATATCTTTTATTTCAAGAAAAATGTTTTATGAATTTTTCTTTCAATGTATTTACATGCATTATAACGAACAAATCAAAATATAAATTGCTTTATAATTATATTTTAAGATACTTGAAAAAAGTACTTATTACTTCATTTTACTGATATTGCTCTGAAGGTTGCTTTATATTTCTTGTTTTTTCTAGCACAGTTTCTTAATATGTTTTACAACAAAGCATATTAAGAAATTATCAATTTGTTTGTTTTAGTATTATAAAAAAGAAACGGATATAAATACGTTTAGTCAAAGCATTATAGAGTCAGTTTCTTTTATATTTCAGATCTACCAACAATGAATATGAAACAATTCTGCCTGCTGAAAATTTCTACTGAACTTACTGACACGTATTTGATCCATTGCTATTCAATTTTTGGTTTAGTTCTAGTTGTGGTGATTAGTATCTTGAGACTAGGATGAAATAAAGGCATCGTTCAAAATAATTAACTTTTAATTATGCTGATAATGGTTTATACATAGGTGCATACACAAAGAAATAAGACGAACACACGAAAAGAAACAGCAAGCAACATACGCGCTCAAACACCAATTGATAGTATAACTATGAAATAAATCCAAGGAATCTAAATATTCTTTTAAATTTCAAAGCTTCAAGAGAGTTAACGAAAGATAAAGTGATTGAAATCTGCATTTTAATTGGTTAAATCGGATAGTCTGATGAAATGGCGGTATTTATTTGTAAGTGGGGAAGCATAGCAGTGGAAAGTAATTTTTTATTATTGTCAACTTTAAATTAATGTCAGTATGAATAAACTTCAACCTAGATCATGTTGGGCGTACTAAATTGGGATATATTTTTAATTTTCGAGATTAATTTTTGGATTGTTTTTCCAGATCTAACGAGTGGAAAGGCGCCTCCAGGATTGCATTCTTGAGGAGGGGTCGGGTAATTATGATGAAACCCCGTTTTTATTTTATTTGTTGCTTCATTTCATTTTAATTACTTATAAAACATATCCAAATTCATATCAATAAACTTTCGGGCTTATAAACTACAACATTCACTCATAGAACTTTAATTCCATATGACGGCAGACTGACTTCTATAAATAGTCGCATTTCCTTCGCTACTTTCCTTTTCAACTACTTCCTGTTTTTCGAGCGCGTGAAGCTTCCAAGTTTGCAAAGGAGAATTCGTATTGTAAAATGTCATAAACATAAATAAAGTACATTACATACCTAAAATGCCAGAAACTCGTTCAAAAATTCCTCCGACTATATTTCTATAATAACCGTTCTTCTCTCTCTCTTTCTTTTTGTATCTGGTGTAGTAGCGGTGGCGCATATTAAGTAGTCATTATCAAATCATCTACCAGACTTTTAAGATAAGTGAACAAGCAAGCAAAGACAGCAATCTAGTTTGCGAAGAAGTCTTGAACATTGTGTGCTTCTTGTGATCCCTCATTGCTCTGTTGGAATGCAACAGCAGTCAAATACTGAAGACATGGGAGAACAGAAAGCTCCAAAACCTTAGTGATATATCATTAACTGGTAATTGTATAGGTAATTTGTTCTAGGGAGTTCGAGAGGGTATCTAATACTATCCCAGGCCACAATATTGGCTACAGAATCAGTATGAAATGCATAAGATAACAGTTAAGTTGCCTTTGCCAGTGCATTGTATCCCTCTAATCTCTTCCTTGATGTTGTGACTTTCAACAAGAGTCTGGATTACGTCGTGAACCTCAAGCTTTTCTCATTCTCGACTGTTGGAATAGATTATGAGAAAAGATAGAATTTCACATTGTGTGTAGGTTTGAAGATCTCGATTTTCAACTGGCTATTGAGTTGCGAAGGCAAGTGAGGGGTTGAATAGGGGGTTAGGTGGAGTCGTGTACCTATTGTAAGGGACACTTCCAAATAAAGGAACATCTCTATTTAAGGGACACTTCTGTTGGTCCCTTTCAATAGTGACCTTAATGTATTTACATCTTATTAAGAGACATCTCTATTTAATAAACAAAATGTCAGGTTCATTGGATGTCTCTTATTGGGAAGTACTACTGTATTTAAAAATTTTGTTGAGTGAGTAAAAAGATTGAGAAAATAATTATGCATTAAATATTCGACTCTAATAGTATTTTCTTTATCTGTCAATCTATCTATAAATGCATCTATTTCTTTCTGTTTGGGTGGCTTCAGTAGCCTAGGGATCATGGTCGCGGTCTCGCGGACAGCGGTTTTTGTTTAGTCGTGGGTTCGAGTCTTGATACCATTTAAGACCAATTGTGTTGCCAGGAATGAAGCACGTTAAGTCTATCGATGCTCAAAGTCTTCCCATCCGCGTGGTGTGGAAGTTTGGAGAGGTAGATCATCCTCGTAACTTGACCGAGGTTCAGAGCTTCAACACCAATAGCCCTTGTGTTGCTTCTAAGTGCGAAGACAATAAAAACAATCAAATCAAACCTGTTTAATGAAGCAACAATCTATAATTATTCGGAGAAAAAGCTTAATTCTGTCTCTGTCAGAAACAGGTTTATTTTATTTCGTCTAATGCTAAATAAATATCATACATTTCCCTTATTGCTAAGTCCTCACAACTTATATTACTAAATATATTTATTTTTCTTCTGATTACTTACTTTTTCTTAGTTCTATGTTCGTTTGACTATTCAGTCCTCAAAACAAACTTAACTTTTTCTTCCCTGTAAATCTGATGCTCTGTTTTATAATGTCTATTAAGATCAAGTCTTCTATTACGTGAAAAATTACTTTCATAAACAATGCAAAACGGTTTTCCTGATGAATTTGCTGTAAATATTAACTTATTTTCCCTACTGTTCATTCCATTCATGCCTACTATCACTTTCTGCACTTAATTTGGTCATTTTATTTTACATTTAATGGATAAAAGGAATTTAAAATAACTTACATTAAAAGCAATAAAACTTTGCAAAAGGTTGATAAAGAAAAAAATAGATCACATTTAAGTACATCGTATCACACAAAATTAAAAACACAAACACACAAATGCTTTTGGAAAAATTTAGTTTAAAAATTCTACACCAGGACGGCTCACTCAAAACTGACTGAAGCGCCATTTGTAAACATCAAATGCGCCACGTTTGCGCCACTAGTATTTTAAAGAATATTTAACAGAGACAGAATTAAATGATTTTATGAAATATAGTTAAAAAATCAGATTTGAATTTAAAGACCTATATTACAAATTTTGATATGTAATATGAAGGCTTAGATTAATAGATAAAAAATTCAAAACAATTTGATTCATACAAGTAAGGAATTTTACATGTTAAAATTGGTATTTATCAATTTTTAACTTTCATATTTGAAGAAAGTCATATCTCATTTTAGATTTTAACTTTGTAATCAACCATTGAATTAAAAGTTTATTTACATCTTATTTAAAACTAGAAACACATTTTTTATTTGAAATGTTTTCAAGAACTCGAGAAATTCTACATTATTTTTCCAATCACATTTGAGCTTGACACATTTGACTTTGCAAAAAAAAAAATTGTTTCTAAAATTAATAAACTAACTGCAGACATTATTTGCTTCATTTTTTATTTGTGGATTCGTTTACGGTGAAGAGAAAACGTAAAAATAATCTTTCATGCCAATAACTCTTTATATAATGAAGAACAAAACTTTCGTGAACTGTGAGTTTTTGTTAATTGGTACTATTACCACATTAATTATAAATGCGATCAAATGTAATTCGATGGCTTGGAAAAACTTCATTGTATACTATTACAGATCAGAAATAAAAGCTTTTTCTCAACCTATATTCTATATATTTACCACAAAAACGAGCTTAATAACTTCTTTAAAAGAATTTTTAAGAAAGATTTACAAGCATCCAGTTTCTCTAGCTATATCAACTTCATCTTGATCCGAGAAAACGAATAGAAAAAGAAATTGGGAAGAGAGAGAAAGGAGAAAATAAATCAATCCAGCATATCACCCTGTGTCTTGTCGTTAAATGTATAGTTCTGGGTCTAGCGACATATGACCAAGACGATGCCATGAAATGGCGCCCGATTGTGTCTGAAAATAATATCCTTTCGCTTTGTTAAGAAAAAGTCTTTTTATTAGACCCCACCTGAGACATAAGAAAAACGGTTTTTAAGCTGACTAATACTAGACCCAAGTCTCGTAATAATTGGATCATACTTGTTTATGATCTTCTTACAGAAAGTTAGGTATTTTTTTCTGGAGAAAGAAAAGATACTGCCAGGAAAATAACATTCCTAAAAAAGGTATATCGTGTGTCAAAGAAATCTGGAGTCTTATACTAGCAAATCAGTTACACGGATTAATTTGACGGCCTTAATTTTGTTTGCTAAACTTATAAAAATAAACCACTTGCATTCAGTTGGTGGAATTATTTTTTAAAAAATTCCGGTAATGATACCATATTAAAGAGATTTTAATCCGAACGAAAATTTAATTATTTTCTTATAATAAGAAATGTGAGCGTTAGTATTACACGAATATTTATAGTAAAGTAGCTCACTTTTATGGAAATTAAAATTCCTTTGATGTTTCAAATTAAATTTCAATCAACAATTAAATATATAATTAAAATATTTTAATGCTTCGTTTTAGAATTATAAGGAATTATATATTTTTGTGGCTTTTCTTTAAGTCCCGAAAATGAATTGAAAAAAGAAAGATAAGAATTTTAATTATTTTAAAATAAATGATATTATGTAAAATATAACTATGAAGTATTTTATACGTAATAATGACTGTTTAAAGTATCTGTATAAAAATATTGAGTATACACTTAAAATTTCGGAAGGAAATGTTTCGAAACATTTTAAATGTATATTAAACTGTAATATGTGTAAATTTTTATATGTTTATAAATTTATAAATCCATTAGGTAATACGAATAATTAAAAACCTTAAAAGATATTTATTTGAGAACCATAATACAAATTTGAAAGGGAATTTTCAAAATATCTATAAAGATAGAGAAACTTGAACAAAAAATAACCTGAATTACTATCAAATCTTAAGTAAGTTGAGATATTAAAAGAAAATTCTTTTCTAAATAGTAAATATCGATAGAGTAGAATAATTGACTGTACGTTTAAAGAATATTAAAATAGTAAGAGCAAAAGCTATTTCTTTTTATGCCTTGAAATAAATTTCCATTGCTGCAGCATTATTGAGGACTTACGATAGATCTAGTATTTTCGAATAACTGTTAATAGAAGAAAACTTTTTTTTCTCTCATCTCTAAATTTCTAAAGCTAATTATTAAATCTGAAATGTATCAGAGCTTTAGACCTAGTAAATTTACTAATTGCAATAATGTAAAAAGTTGTACTTTTTATTTTTTGAAAGAGCTTTTATAATAATTAAATTTTGTTACTAATAAAGAGAAAATAACTCTAATATTTCATAATTATTTTTTAGATATTTATTTAAGCTTTTCTTTCGGTATTAAAAATGCATAAAAATAATTTTGCTTGCTTAAGAATTACTAATTATAAGATATAGAATCAAAATTCACATGCTCATTTACTGCGAATAAATACTTTTATCTTGATAAAAGCTTCAAAAGTTTTACATTCTATTTATTTAATTGATATACCAAATGTCCTAAAAGTTCTTTTACTGATGATCCGTAAACCTATTGTGCAAATGCAACGACATTTAAAACAGTTATTTTCATGCTAATGGTTGGAAAAGCCTTTCTAACATAATGTGGGAAAATCTTGAGCATACACTTACAACAAATGTTTAAATGTCCACCTCTTTCTTGGCGGCTAAGCTGATATTTGATTTAAGAACATATTTTGAGAAAAGCGTTTCAAAATTCTGAGAGTACGGAATACTGGAATTCCATTACCAGAACACCTATTGCTTAGGGATTCATTTCATAAGTTTTGAATATCCGCACAGAAATAAGTCAGGGAATGCTCAAATCATGACGTGGACAAAGATTTCTCGAGGTAAATCAATTGCCAAAACAACAACAACTTCTACGATTTCTTGAAGCTTGTCCATAATCTCACTTCTCGTACAGAATATTGAGCCAACGTTTTTGAACCAAAAACCTAGTTCCCTTCATTTAAGCATTTCTGGACTATTTTCTGTTAGGATATTTAAGGAACAAAACTTGTAAAAATAATCTCCAAACTGCAGAATATGAAAATTACCTTCTTATTCAAAGGATACAGGAAGTCAGCATCATAAAATGCATTTCTCAAAATGTTCACAAACGAGTTCAACTTTGTCTCTTAGGAAGGGAAGCCCTTTTGAGCATTTTTTGTAAATGTTGTGACGCCCGCCCGACCCAGGCATCCTCTTGTGCCATCACTAGATTAAATTATTAAACACTACTACACAAATAATTACAGAATCACCAAAACAATTCTTCAATAATTTATTTGCATATATTTACTATGACACAAGTACCAATGCTCTCCCGGGTAAGCTTTTTAATACCTTAGTTCAAACCACCAATAGTAATCTAACAGACTCTTACCACTAATCCTTCCTCGACTGCAACTCAGACTCTGGAGCAACTGTTGAAAACACTAGGCAATATCCTTCTAACAGCAATCTTTAATCTAACCCTCTATTGTAATCTTTAATTCCTCCTTCCACTTATCTATCGCTTCAGTTTCGCCTCTCCTACAGTCTCTCTCTCAGATCCTCTTTCAGATACTCTACTCCTTCCGACGGAGTTTATATATTTCTCAACTCAACCACTTCACTTTATTCCTAACTGCTTTACATAATAACTTTACGTATCACGTTTCATTTTTGGTTGGGCAAAGGTTGTTTAGTGAAAGCAATCAATCTCAATTGAAAGTCCCCAAGGTTAGTGAAGAGAAACCGCGAATAGCCCAATGTCACAATGTAAACTCCCTTTATTGTGCGTTATGTTAGACACGTTCTTCACTATTAGCTAAAAATAATTGTTTTAGAGTTCTTTCTTTTTATATAATATAATAACATCCATTTATTACACATTAATGTTCTCTTTTTGCTTGGTTCAAAATTGTCTTTGAAGCAGAACTTCTTGGTTCAAAAATTGCGAAATCGAAAAATTTAGTTAAATTCCATTTCAGTCACAGAAAACGAACAGAATTCATAAGCTTATATTTTAAAATCACGCTAATACAGAGAACTCAACACTTATATTTTTATCCTGCCCATTCAACAGTTTATTGATAGTTTTTAATGTAGTTTTTTTTACCAATAAGAGCTACAAACACAGCTAGGATCAACACTAAACACACTTCGGAATCAACAAACGAACCCATTGCTTAATGTCACCTGCCTTTGTAACAGCACACTACCGTTAAGCCATAACAAACTCGAGTAAATTTTATTACCTTTTGCTGAGTATTTTAGCGCCGGAAGAAAATACAGGACTACAGCTTTGTCTTCACGCACATATCTAAAGGAATAACTGTTTTATTGCATTTTTATCGCCAATTGCTACAACAGCGTTGTTGGGCTTATCATTAACTAGATTTACCACACGTAGAAGGGAAGAGAAATGTGTAAAATTTTCCCTCTCCTTATTCATTGTTTATAAAAGTGCTGCTGCGATAGAAATCTCCTTCTCGACTGTTTTCGAGATTGGATGTTGTGTGCACTCAGAATAAGTAATGGTGTTTGGAGTATGCGAAAGTATGCTGTCGTGTTTTGGTCGTTCGCCAGAGTGAAATCAGATTACGGAAATTGCGGTCGTAAAATATTTTTGATAGTGTTTACCATGTATTCTGAAATAAAAAAAAAATGTAAGATGTTTCATTTTAAATTGTTTTTAATTTTCTGAATATTTTTAAAACAATTCACTGATAAGTATTACGAGAAAGAAAGAAATATTCGCAAAATCACTTTTGGTATACATAGTGAATAATAGATTTATGCAAGTAACAGCGATATGATTTCGTATACTTATTGTTTCCAGAATACCACTTAGTGAATTTAATTTTTAGGTGTCTTCGAGCAATAAAATTAACACATCACTACGTAACATAAATTTATTTCATAAGATTTTATAAAACACATTATTATTTACTCCAATTTTATAAAACTTATAACATTAAAATATTTATACAAAACAGGGCTGTTTTAGTTGACATTTAACTCACTAAAAATTCCATTTATTAATTCCATTTAAAAAAAATCTTTCCATATTTGCAAGTTAAAATTTCTATGGAAATTCATAAATGTATAGCAATTGTTTTGCAATAGTTTTTAAAACCGATACTCCCTTTAAAATAATGTCTCAAGCCTAAAGTCATAATCTGTAAATGATGTATATCAAAAGTTGAATGTTTATAGTATTATGTATCCATTAAATAGGGTTTAAGCTATTGACTCATATTCAAATTAGTATTAAAATATATTTTGAATGTACAATGTAAGAAAAAAATCCTTAAAGGATGAAATTGACTAAAGAGGATGTTTAATTACGCAAAATATCTGTCAAAATCAAGCTTTGAAAATTTAGTTATAAAGTTACTAAAAACAGATAAGCAATTATTCTCGAATATTCAACATACAATTATATTTTATAAACTGAATATTATGCTTCCAAAAATAAATAAAAAATATGGAATATATATTTCCATATAATAAATAAAAAATTAAAAATATAAAAAAAAATTGAAATTGTGTCAACATACGCTAACGTATTTTCTTAAAAAGATTTATTTAGGCTGTAAAAGCCTTCACCTTTGGTAGCGAGCTCGTTCGGCGTTGAAAGTTTCGAGTTTTTATATTGGGTTGCCATCATCTTCCTAATGCATGTCACCGATTCTCCAAGAAGAATAATAATTAACGAAAAATAAATATGCTTCCGAGTCCCACAAAACAATTACTATCAATAAAAGGAAATATCTTCTTCAAATTCGTAATGCATTTTTATTTACACAAGTAAGACATTCTACAGCGTTGCTAGAGTTAACAACAAAAAGAATAAAAACAGACGATTCTGCCACATAAAAATATATTATTTAATTAATTATAAATAAAATAAGAACGAATTATAATATTATATTATAATAAAATATTATATAATTATAATATTATATAATTATAATATTATATAATTATAATATTATTATTAATATTATAATAAAATAAGAGCGAATGATAAATTATTAAAAGATACAATAATATTCAATTTGGATATAACAATAAAGACATACGACAAAATATTAAAAATTAAATATATTTTAGCAATGTAAATGTACCTTAAGCAAAACAAAATGTAAGTATTACAATTATAATGCATGTCAATCTTTTAAATCTTACACCTTACATCCTTTATTTTATACCCACACATTTTTGTTGACTTCATTTTCTCAAAATAGCAGTTTAAAAAATTACTTCGAAAGGTGATATTGATTGAAAAAGATATTTAAATAAGCAAAATGTTTGTCAAATTGATGTTTTAAATGTTCTATTGTAAAGCTACAGAATATTAGAAAAGCATTTATTTTGGAATACGCAACATCGAATTGCGTTTTATAAATTACATTTTATGTTCTCAAAAATAAATAAATGCATTTAGTAGCTAAATACCTAAAAGCCTTTTAATTTGATCTTGCAAGTATCAATTCTGTGAGTATATACATAATTGCCATGAAATGATTCAAAATTAGTAATTTTTCTATCATTTACTATATGTGAGACTGATTAATTATATTCAAATGTAGCAAGGTTTATACCAGTAATATTTAAGTATTTGCGTATATACAAGATATAAGAAGGAGAAGTATAGAAATTAGTATAAAACTTCAAAAAAATTATACATTTCTTATTCTGTAAAGGAAATTATTAACCATTAAATATAAAAACTTTTACTTTCTATTTAATAGCTTTCAAAAGAAAAATAAAGACTAGATTCATAAAATGATGGATATATATATATATATATATATATATATATATATATATATATATATATATATATTCTCAATTAAGTTTCTTTGAACACACTTATATTATTCTTTAAACATGTAAGTGGAACTTTGAAAGAAACTGATAAAACATTTTTTTATTTCCAAAATTTCTGGTTTCAAAAATTCTATATTGATTTTTAGATGCTTTCAAGGTTTAAAACATTTATCATTGTCAAATTCGACTAAAAATATATGGAAATATTTTTCTCTAATTTTCTCTTACTCATTTTCGGTAGGAAAAACATATAACTAATTTTTCATTCGATGAATTCTTTATATAATAAACAGCAAAGAGCGATTGTGGATTTTAATCTTTAGTTAATATGATGTCCAAATGAATAACTCATAAGATTAAGATATCCGTACACCTTCATTGTCTTCAATGTTTTGGAAAAATTTCTTTGTAAATCATTACAGTTCCAAGATAAAATTTTTTCCTTAGCTTATGTTACCAAAAGTGAAAACATCTTCTTTGGAATAAACTTCGGGAAGGATTTACAGTTTACGGCATCTAGTTTTCACAGCTTTTCTAGCTTCATCTTTCGGATACAAATAAAGGAAAAATAAACAGGCGAGGGGGAAAAAGGGAAAATAAATCACTCCAGTATTTCAAAATCCCTGCAAATCACTACAGTTTCGAAAGAAAAGCTTTCCATCTGCGTATATTATCAGAAGAAAATTTAATAGCTTCATTGGGAAAAATGTTTGGAAAGATTTATAATATCTAGTTTTTACAGTTATTTTAGCTTTATTTTGATACAAGAAATAAGTGGAAAAAAGAAATTAAAAAAATAAAGCTTATAAAATATTTCAATGGTGACCTGAGACTAGTCATTAAAGACATATTTCAGCATTTGATGACATATGGTCAGGTCAACGCCAAGAAAGGGCACCCAAGTATGTTTAAAAATAATATCCTTTTGTTGTTAAGGCTCTCATTGGCCGGCCATTTTGATTTCATGGGCATAATATTAATCCTATGGAATTACTACAGCCATTCACAATTTTTTACTGTTTATCTACTTGAATGCAAAATAGTGCACCGGAAAGGGCAAAAAATAATAAAGGATTCTGCGGAATAATATATTTCCCCTAATTTTTAGAAATATTTAATCCTTATTTCAATGATTTGTTTAGGTGTTTTCCGATCTTTTAAGATATTCTAAAATATTTTCAAATCAAATTATCAAAATTAAATCAAAATGGCCGATAGGCGGGAGTCTTAAGCCAAGGTACTTTTATTAAATACTACCTGAGACATAAGAAAAAACGAAACCAGTTTTAGTGCTAACGAATACTGGATTAAAGTCTTATAATAATGGATTCATGCTTATTTTTGATCTTTTTACAGAAAGTATATAGTGTCTGTTTTTGAAAAAAGAGAAGATAATGTAAGGAATAAAAAAAGGGATGAAAAAATTTCTGTGTATCGTGCATTAATGCAATTTTGTGTTTTATATTAGCAAAACAAAAGTACATTAATTTGGATCGTGCACTTGCGACCAACGTTTCAACGAGTCGTGGGTTCCAGTTTTGATGTCACTAAAGATTCACCGTGTTTAGGGGCTGATGCACTTTAAATCTGTCGATATTCTAAGTCCTCCCTTTGCAGAGGCGGGTAAGTTAGGAGAGGGAGGTGGCAGCTCTAGGTGTTGTCCTCGTCACTTGACCGAGGCTTAAGCTTACAAGGTTTGTCGTCAATAGCCCTCGTATTGTTTCTCAGTGCGACTTTCATAAAACAACCAGTTAATCATTGATTAAAAAGTTGGATTAATTTGACTGTTTATGTGTAATGGCTTATTTCTTGCATAATTATAACATTAAATTATCTAGTGTGTTTAAAAGTTAGGTTCAAACTTTCAAATAGAAATATTCATGAATTCCTTTAGTATGTATTTAATCCTGAAGTAAATATTTTATCTTATAGCAATAAATTCATAAGAGTTTTCGAAATGCATCCGACTATACGAATACTTACTCACAAGAACATTGCGAAATACCCGGTTGCGCTGATGGATTAAATTTAAGTTTTGAAACTTTTATTTCAAGTATATTTATTTGAAAAAAAATGTAGAAAAATTATCCATCTCTATTTTTTGAACCCTAAACTGACATATAGCCATCCATGAATCCTTTAGGTATTACTTGTTCACTATATTCTCAAGACAATATTTAGCTTATATTTGTTTACTCAGATCCATTCAAACAGCTTTGTTTACACCACATAAATATTAAAATTTTCAATTTCAGATGCATTTAAACGAGTTCCGAACAATGTATGAAGCTGTATCATGTTTTTATCCTTTTTTTCAGTTTTACTTTTATTCCTGTCATTTCAAATCGAAAGCATGCAATATATCCCGTGTTTCGATTCTAGAATTTTTTTCTTAATAGTATATGCTCATTTTTCTTACATTTTACTTTAAATTATTAACGAGTTTGAATAAAGGAACATAAAGTGAAATTGGAAATGGAAACTGATATAAGTATTCAACAATGTATCTGTAATTGAAAATTTGTTTTGTTTCTTTATTCGAAACATTTTCAAATGAAAATGCAAAATATATTGAAGGAAAGTATTATTTAGTGATTAAATAAACGAAAAATTTGCATATGCGCATGTAAGATAGATTATTCCATTTAAAATGAAAAGACTTTAAGAGGAAATATCACTTCCCAATTGTGGTATACAAATATCTTAAATTAAAGTTTTTCCATTTAAACAGAAATTGATTTTGAGATAGCCAATTATGCACTTTTACTTCGTAAGTTAAATATGTGTTATATAAGAATTATTTTCTTATTTAGAATTTCAAAACTGCTGAGTGTAGTACAATATTCTAAATAATATAACTTTCGTCTGTTATTACTTATCAAAAAAATAAACTACGAAAAATAACTTTTCAATCAATTTCTTTTTGCTTCCCATGCAATTAACTCTGACTCATTATCATCCATTGTAACAATGAAAATATCTAAATGATGAGAATTGTAATGAATAGTTGAATAGATTTTCAAGATGAAAAGAACAGGCGAACATAATGTGAGACGAAAAAAGCGGCTAAATGCTTTGATGAAGAACAAATAAAGGCTTATGTACATGAAATCTACGAAAATGGTGTTACCGTCTTTCAAAAAACATGCTTTTTACCATTTTCATCTCTTTCTGTTTCCCATAGCTGTGTCTGGTAGCCTCACATATATTTATTAGCATTTTCATATAATTTTTATATAATGTGCCCGGTTTCTTTCATTAAAACTATTTTAATTATACAATAAATAATACACTAAGAGTAAATGAAACTGCTACACCAAGAAATGCATACGCTACACACGTGGAATTTACACGACTGTAAGAAAATGCTATGATATGCAAAAGATTAGCTTTTCAAAGCATTAATGCGAAGCAGGCACCGGTAGAGACACTTACATAATGTTTAAATGAACAAATTGTGCAGAAAGTCTCTTTTACAAAAATTGCATTTGAATGTTGTTATTTCTTGAAAAGTTGCTGTGATGCCTCGTGTTTGAAGGAGAAATACCAGTGCGATCCTGACTTTGATAGAGGTCGAATTGCAGCCTACCGGGATTGCAACATATCGCTTCTCTGTATTGCTGCTCGCGTTGGTCGATATCCCATGATTGTCCGCAGAATATGAAATAGATGGGTTTAGGATCAGAACACCGTACTAAATCTCAACGGCTTGCTATCACTAACAGTCAAGCAGACGAACATGTTACCCGCATGGCTTTAATGGATCGTATTGCCACGTCACGAGCCCTGACTATTGAATTGATGTAGATACAAGAAAGAAAATCGTTTCCAAGATAACAAGTCAATAAATTGGATCGTTTGGAAGACAGTTGTGTCTGCAGGAACAGTTCGACAATGTGGGTAACAGCATGGACTGTTAGTTCGGCTACCATAGCTTGGGATGCCCTTGTTGCTACATCACAGTCACGAGCGCGACTTCAGTAACATAGTCAACGATGAACCTGGACGCAGCAATGGCATGATAACGCTTTTCAGACGAATCGACGTTCTATTTGCAGCACCATGATGGTTGCTTCCGCATTTGACGGCATTGGGGAGTTCCAGCGTGCATTAGACATTGTCATACTGACGCATCACCTGGAGTTATAATTTTGGGTTCAATTGGATACACGTCTTGACCAACTCTTGATCATATTGACGGTATTTTGAGCAGTGGCCGTTACATTTCTGGTACGTTATGGCATGTGGCTTTACCGTTTATTTGATCCCAGCGAACACAATATTTCAGCAGGATGATTCACTACCATATATTGTCGGTATTTAACGGACCTTCCTTGAAACAGAAAACGTTCTGCTGCTACCCTAGCCAGTGCGTTCTCCAGATCTCTCACCGAAGGAAAATCTCTGGTCAATGGTTGCAAGCGACTGGTTCATCACCAAACACCAGTCACTACAGTCGATAAACTGTGGTATCATGTTGAAGCTACATATGCATCTGCACCTGCAGGTGTTATCTGATTTTTGTTTGACCCAATGCCCAGGCACATAAGAGCTGTTATTGCTGCCATAAGTGGTTATTTTAAAACGTTTTTCTGAATTTCACTGTGTGTGTGTGTGTGTGTGTCATCAAATTTTCAATCGTTAATTTAACCAATTTCCCATCAAGCTAGAGCTTTGAAATTTTAGGAATCATTCGTACTCGCCTAACAATGCAATATTTAGACATTTGCGACAAGTTTTAACTAATATTTCAATAATTTTAATAAGTCAAAATATTCTTTCCTCTCGGCGCTTTTAGGATTGAGGAAAAAATTTCTTTCCCCCTCTGGGAACACCGGGCACTCCCCACGCCACATGAGGTATCGTAAAACTTTTGTACTCACAAAGGGGAGATACTATCTCCCCTTTACTATCTCCGAGATAGTAAGGGTTGCAGACTTTGAGTCTGTAATCATTCGCAAGAAAGAAAGATTCCGATATTTGGCAGAGTGTCTTATCACAATAATTTTTTCTGAATTCTGGTTCCCATTTTTTTTTAAAAATAGAATGACTTACAAACTTTCAAATGCATGTTTTGATTTTATGAGTATTATGAATTTTTTAATACGCTCACAAATGTCTCTTTTTAAGTAAATTTTAAAGTTAAAAATAACTAACAGTTTTAACTAATATTTCAATAATTTTCTCTAATAAACTTTGCCACCATACAAAAACGTTGTATTTAAAAACGTTAGTTTTTATATCGAATTATTTGATACTGATTTCTTAGGTTATGTGCTTCCAAATTTCTTGAAAATTTAACAACTTGTTATTTCCAGGATAATATATTTGTTCAATAAATATGATTTCGTTGTTTGCATTTCCCTCAGGTGTAGTATATTTATATTTTTTTAAAAAGAAGTCGATACATTTGGTAAACTAGTTTGTTTCCGTATAGTTTGTCTTAAGTTCTACATATAAATTGGAAGAGAATTTAGCAGATTCCAATTGATAATAAGCAGAGAAACAAGAAAAATTAGCATTTCGGCATTTCATTTCTTTTACAACCACTCAAATACTATATTCAAATACCATAATAATTAAGTTCAGAACTAACTTTCTGTAGGATTCGACACTTTTCTGAAGTGGAAATTGGAATTGAAAAAGTAGAGTTACAGTGATATTAAGGAAAACTTTTTAGAATTTTGTCTACCAGAACTATCCTGGAGCTATTTTTTAACACTGTATCAGCTGAATTGTTTGAAATATCGTCATAGATAAATAATTTATTGCTTTGCATTTCGTATTCAATAACTTGGATCAATAACTTGTAAATCGCATAATGAGCAGAACAAATTTTTTTTTTTTAAAAAAATGACTCGTTAGCGAGTAACATATCGAGTAGTGAATAACGAGGAGGAATCCTGATTGTACGTGTGATACATTACTCATTGTTTAATACCTAAGGTCTCTTTTGTGATTACATATTTTTTCAAGCTTGAGTTCAAGTCCTGTGGAACCTATAATCAATGAGATTGCCCCCTTTTCCAAAAGTATTGTACGGGAGTTGGATAATAATGATATTGATGAACTTGAGGAAGAGTATGGTCTACAGCTACCAATCGAAGAACTCATACAGTTAAAATTGTGTTTTGCGACAAGAAGTTGTGGCAGAAAGTTTATCGAGGGAGGAGGAGATAACAAAGAGAGCAAAGCAACAATCCTCTCACGCAATTAAAAAAAAACTAAAATAATTGGAAACTGTAGAATCATACGTTGAAAAATTTCCCCTAAAAAGGCGATGGCTATCCAAGGTACATATTTATTGAATGGTACCGTTGAGTCGCATTTTCAGCAAATTATAAAGAGTCGTCGAAAATAAATGTCAGTAGACAGATTTCTAGGGAAAGAAAAGAATTTGGCATATATCATAAACAATCATTTCCATTATTTCTTTCTGCAAATTGCTTTCATTTTGTGGGATGGTTTATTCTTAGATTGAAGAAAAAATACTTAAAAAATGTAAGCATAATTTTTTTTGAATAAACATTAGTAAAATTTTTTAAACATTTTCTTTGGAAGGGAGTGTATTACTGTATTTTACAATATTTTATATGACAAATAATGTTTCGAATTTCTTGTAAGGTTTTGGAACGACTTAAGCTCATCAAGCGAGGTGATATTGTATTCGAAAACAACATTGAAATGTAATTAAATATCCTCTTAATTGTAAATAAAAAAATGATAGTACTAAAAAAGAAATGTTGAACTAGAAAACGCAGAAATAAATTTAAAATGCCCCAGTGAATATAGAAAATAATATTACTAGTTCATGACTTATTGTGATAAAGTGTAATTCAGAGCAGCTTCAAATCCATTGCCTCTTCACATAATGGATTCCTTAATGGCTGAAATTAGGTTATACTCGTGACAACACGAAAGTGCTTTTGTCTTGAAATTATATATGTAAGGACGAGAATTCGCTGTTCATTATTTGAAGCCTTCGACTCGAATTCTGTTCAGCTCAGTCGCTTTAAAATCTCATTCTTCTCTAATTGTTTAAGAGTTTGTTCGTCTACAAGCAAATTTCTCAAAACAAAGGGTTGATTCCTAAATGACTTGAAGGAAAAAAATAGTTTTGCTCTGAAGTTCTTTTGTTTATTTTAACTTTCTATCCTAAAGAGAATTTCTTCCAAAGCCTATTTACATCTCAGAATAAAGAGTCAATTATTTATTTCAATTTTGTACAGAAATCTTAAAGATTTCGATAATCTATACCTGTGAGTGTGACCGAAATGGTATTGGAAATATACGAGGAAGAGGTTAATAAAAATTAATCAACAAGAAATAGTGTTATTCGAAGGGATGCTGTAAAATTTTAATTATTACTGTTAACATTGGACAAGATTTTTGAACTTTAAAATGTTGTTCTCGTGGAAATAAAAATGTATTAGGGATATGAAGGAGTTATTTTCTTTTTTTGATAGTCATTCTTCTGTGGAGCCTGGAGCTCAGAAGTATGCTTACTTTACGCTAATTAATATTCATTTCGAATAATGCTACTTTTTCGAGAATTTAACAGAAAAAAAAATGTAAGTGCTTGTTAAAATGAAGTGAGAGAAAACAATTCTTATTTTCTTTTTAAACTTTAACAATATTCTTATTTTCTTTTTAAACTTTAACAATATTCTTATTTTCTTTTTAAACTTTAACAATATTCTTATTTTCTTTTTAAAC
>BMAW01072503.1:8104-41989 GCA_019974015.1 Nephila pilipes | reverse complement strand
TTATTTTCTTTTTAAACTTTAACAATATTCTTATTTTCTTTTTAAACAATATTCTTTTCTTTTTAAAACTTTACTGATTACTAATTTCTTAAAAAAAGGGATATAATGCCCTTTACATGCAGAATACAGATGTATTTACATATCTAATTCTTAAAATGAATATGTAAAGTACAAGAACATAGAAAAATGTATAATCTCACTCACTCACTCACTCACTCACACGTCTTAATGAATGAAATTACCAAGTAAATTACACAAAATTACTGAACAAAATTATCAAGTAAAAAAGGAGCATACCCCTCCCTCCCGTGTAAAATAAGTTGAAATTCAAGGACATAACTGAATAATAGAATTAAATCAGTTTTATGGCACCACATCATCCACCTATTTATTTGCAATTTTATGGTAATATGGGCTTCGACATAAAATCAGATACAAATAGTAAAAAATAAGAAAAATATATTTTCAAAATTCAGCTATGTAAAATAACCCAATAGTAAATACATTAGAAATAATTACATTTTAAGAGAAAAAGCATTAATAATAAATTAATAAAAACATACTTAAAACTATTGTTCATACTGTAATAACAGTGAAAACTAAGAGTTGCAATATCACGGAAAATACAAGATTTAAGAACTTAAATACCGAATGAATAATAATACTTCTAAACGAGTAGCACCGTAAGAAAATAGAAATCAAATCACTTACATTCAGTAAGTAAATTATATTTTATTAAATATGTTTAAATTTTATGAGATATGCAAATAGTAGATTTTTCTTAAATTGGAAAGTTATAAATTAAAGTAATATAATATTCAAATTTATAAAAGTAAAGTAAAACAGTGGTGCCATCTTTTGTTTGAAAGGGATGTAAAAAAATTATGTTACCCACTGCTTTGAATCAAACACGCGGGCACTGAAACATACATATATGTATACAAGTATGTGCGGGTGTGTGTTTAAGTGAGTGTTTGTATGTGTATGTGTACGTGAATACCTTAAGTGCAAATAAGGCTTAAAATAGACAGTTTTCAATAAATAGGAAACAAAAATACGTTCGAGACTTCATTCTCTTCCTTTATAAATAGCAACTCAGCTCAGCAATTTTATTATATTTCACAGAAAAAAGGTATACAAAACAATCGGAACATATCTGTATTGCATTTAAAGCATTGAAATATTGCTTTAAATGGAATGAAGCATTTCATAAGTTTAATCATTATCGATTAAATGCGTGCACCTTATGTAATAAATATATATTTGTATAAACCAATAATTTTCAAATGGTGGCGTGCAGCGACTTACTAATATAACAGATGAACCTGAGCGTTCAGCAAAAATTTTACGGGTAATTTAATTTTCTTAAGAAAACACATTTAAGCAGTATAAAATAATGTATCAAAACTATAAACTTTTTTTTAATTAGCTACGCAAGAATAAAACTATTATAAAATAATTATATGTATAATGTACCAAGAAGTGAATATGAAATTATAGCGAATTTTTCTAGTTGTAATTAAGAAACACACATTATGCAATAAAAATTAGTCAAAAATATATCAAACCACTTTATTAAATCTGCAAAGAATCCCTACCGAAATAAACTAATTATATGTGAAGAGGTTATTTTAACTCTGAGTGGCCGTGGTAGCCGAATGGTTATGGTCACAGACTCTCGACTGGTGTTATTTTAGTCTAGTCATGGGTTCGAGCCCTGAGGTCACTAAAACCTACCATTGGGCTCATGTACTTTATTCTGTAATTTAACATAATTATTTCCTTTATTACGGCACTTACAATATCGTACAACCAGTTTCTGAATCCCATCTTATAAATCTGCCGGAAGATGTGTTAACCGCAGCACCACGGACGCTTTAAAATCATTATTCTCATCAAAGAGTTGACCGCTTAAATACTTTTTCGATTGAAGGGTAAAATGATAGGAACTAGGAGCCAGATCAAGGCTATACTTAGGGTGATCAAGTTGTTCCGAGTTATATGATGCGATGAGATCTTGGGTATGAAAAGCCACGTATGGACGGGCCTTATTATGCAGTAAAACTATCACTTTGCTGAGCATGTCCCGATTATTGTTATGGTTAGCAAGACGAAGTTTAGTGAAAGTGTAATAATATGTCTCTGAATTTATTGTGTCACTCTGGATCGAAAATTCCCAAGCAACACCCCCTGCATATCCTAAAACACATTACACCTGATTTTACGTGCTGAAATTGTTTGCTTGAACTTCCCTTTTTTGAACAGTGATGTTTATCGCTGTTTTATTCCCGGTGTCATTTGAGTCATATGTCCACACACTTTATTAATCTACTGAGCCATTTTGGCAGCTTTTTCCAGTCGTGCGTCTGTTTGGCAGCTGTTTCCAGTCTGTGTTAATCCTCAGATATAGGAACTCAATGCACCAGTGTAGAATGGCGACAATTGTGTTGCAGTTACCATATGTAATTGAAATATTTCCGACCTTACAAAGGCACAATACATTTTTTCTTCAAATTTATTTTTATTTTTCTACATAGTTTCCTTGTAAGTCTATACACTTCTCTCAGGGATACTTCTATCTTTTTAACCCGTTCAAATAATACACGGCGTCTTTCTCTGCAAAATAATTGCTTACGAAGGAGGTGGCCTCCTTATTCGACGAAATTCTCTGTCCTCCGAAGCATTTTTTAGATTAGAGAACAAAAAGAAGTTACTTTGGGCTACATCTGGTGAGTAAAAAGGTTGGTCGAGCAGTTCAAATCGTAATTCGTGTTTTACCATGGCAAAGCTGAAGTGTGAGACGGCGCATTGTCTTGGTAAAACAGAATTTTTTTTTTTGAAAATGGGGCCGTATTTCCACAGTTTCTGCCTTCAACTTGTCAAGCAATGATACGTAGTATGCTCCTGTAATGTTTTTCCCTTTTTGAAGAGAATCGATTTAGATAACTCCATGACTGTCCTAAAAACAGACATCAATTTCCCAGCCGAAAAAACAGTTTCCGCTTTTTTGGAGTCAATTCTCCCTTCGCAGTCCATTGTTTCGACTGTATTTTTGTTTCTGGCGTATAATGGTGTATCCAAGTTTCATCTACAGTAATTCATCGATGCCAAAAATCTGTTTTATTGCACCTAAATTGCGCCAACAGAGCATTGGAAATGTTCATTAGAACAAATTTTTGGTTTCACTTGAGCAAACGCGGCCCACGCGCGGAGAGCTTTCTCATGCCTAAATCTTGATTCGATAAGTGACACACATATTCTTTGGATATATTCATAGCCTCTACTGTCTCTCTCACTTTAATTAGACAGTCATCTAGCAACTTATGGTGAACTTTAGAGATGTTATTTTCAGTGGTTGCCGTTTATGGACATCCTGAATGTTCATCGTTTCCCAAGCTGGTAGGGTCACGTTTAAATTAAACTTCCAAAAATTCCATAGTGTTTAATTATGGTGCAGAGTTCTAAGAAACACAGCAGTCAACTCATCTTTGATTTGCGTCGGCTTATTACCTTTCAAAAGCAAATATTTAATGACCTCTCGATGCTCGGCTTTTCCATTTTCAAAATAATACTCTCATCTACACGCTTAAACGACTGCCAAACAACAATTGTGAGACCAAAATGACTGAAAAATTGATGAGTACCTGTCAAAAGATGCGCAACCACATTTCCAAGCTGTTATTGAAGTGCTGCTATCTTCTACTTAAGGTTGGAAACTTTTCAGACCATCTTCATAATTCAAAACATAATATTAAGTAGAAGTATAAATTGGCTTTTAAATAAAAAAGTATTCATCGATTAATTAACTACATATTAAACATGAATAAAATTTGAAAGTAATTCAATTTATGTTTATTAACTAATCTTTCATTAAGGCATTTCTAATTAGTACAATAATATAAGTATTTTAATCTTTCAACCACTTTTTTTTCAAACGCTAAAATACTTAGAAGTATTGTTCAAAACCATTTAGCAAAGGAAATTCTAATCTTACAATACAAAATTCTAACTAAAATCCCTTTGTTTTTAATAAAAACTTATTCATGTTACATAAAGAAATAATTTTTATCTTAATTAAATCTAGATTGAAGGTAACAAAATGAAGAGCATAAAATGCTGTTTTTTCATTGAAAATATAAAAATTATCTTACATTTTTATTACCAATGTAATTACCATCTCTTCCTTTTTATTTTTAGTTTCAATTTGATTACTGAGAAAAGTTATTTTTATAACAAAAGTGAAATTGATTGAAACATTAGATATTGAATAGAGTAAGACTTTTATCTTTATGAGTATGCACCATTTTCATTCAAAACTCGAATAAACGGATAAATATATGTAAAGGAGTTCACAGGTTTCCGTTCATTCGAATGCTGAAGTGTTGAAGATAAAATATATAAAATTAATAGCTTGTATTCAGTAAATAATTTTTTTTTAAAAAAAGAATCATTATTGTTTCGGGATTATAGATATCTTTAAAAAAGGTTTTGTTCCCAAACAGGAAATATTAAAAATTATTTTTCCAAAATTTTATATTATTTTAGTTAGGACTCTAATAATGGTTTGATTATAATCTGAAAAAAGGATTTTTTTCTTATTATTTTTTAAATGCACTTTGATAAGATCATTAAAGAAACATTAATTAATTTTGGAATTTCGTCTTCGCTACTTATGTTCTTAGGCATCAAGATTCATTTACTAATACTTCAAGAAATCGTCAATTCCTGAAAAGTCAGCTGGATTTTATTTATATCTTAAAAATGAACACACAGTTATTAATCTACTATGAAAGTGGAGCTGAAACCTTCTCGTGTCCGCAACAATATATTATCGTGAATGCATACTTACCTAACTAGGTCCGACTAAGCATCGAATCTGACTTCACTAATTATCTTATGATTTTTCTCCCACTACTACCAATTTTCCTTCAACATTCAATCCGCTTACTCCTCCAGCATTCAATCAATCTCCTATCTACCCATGGGGTTATGGTTATGGACGGGGAATCACGGATGGTATTATTTTTGTCGAGTCTTTTGTCGTTCGAGTCCTTATGCCACTAAAGACCCTACATAGTGGGACCGTTAAATCTGTCGAGGATCGAAGACCTTCTTTTGGCTCATGTTGGCATCAGAGAGTTCTTATCCTTTAAAGAGCAAAATGATGTCTTATAGGGAATCAGAAATTATCCAATGAATTTGAGCACTTTAGTGTATATGAGCTGTAACAGCTGATTGTTATCTCTGAATTAATCCCGGGCGTGTTACACATGTTGAGCACTTTCCATCGCACCTTAATTTCAAAAATATGTGGCCACGGAAGTTTAATCACCGTGATCTTAAACTCCCGGCCGGCATTATTTCTTTCTCTTCTCGGTTCGAGATTCAAGCCTCTTGAGACTGACGGTGAAGCGGGACTGGCACACGTTAAATCTGTCATAGCTTCAAGTCTCCTCAAAGGTATGTGTGCGGGGGAGATTTGGGAGGTAGGTGATCACTCAGGCGTTGTCATCGTTACTTGACCGAGGTTCAAAATTATGAGTTCCGTCGCCAATAGTCAACGTGTTGTT
Source organism: Nephila pilipes (assembly GCA_019974015.1). NCBI lineage: Eukaryota > Metazoa > Arthropoda > Arachnida > Araneae > Nephilidae > Nephila > Nephila pilipes. Next base: position 36,419 of record BMAW01072503.1, on the reverse strand, counting down.
TTTAAGAGCGACGTGAAGAAAACGATTATAATCATCACCTATCGATTCGTCTGTTAGAATCTTTTCTCAGTCTTTCTTAGTCACTACACTTAAATTTATTTAGTAATTCGGATTTATATAATTTATAAGTTGAGTTATTAGAATACGATATTATCGATACGTTCCCAAAAAGTTAGTTAATAGGCTTGGTATCTCTTACAAATTAGTTCTGCGAAACAAAACAGGTCATCTAATGCGATGAGTAACGTGTTTGAAAAAAAAAATCTTTAAATCTTCACATGGAAGATATCACGCTCAAACCTTTTTTCAGGTAATTTATTGATTGATAGATACGAAGCGAGGGATAGTGATGATTGACATGTTAGTTTTCTTTCATGGCTATTTGCTGAAAATTATATCCTAGATGACACCACATTTAAAAACATGTAATTCTTGTGTGTTATTAATTAAAAAAAAAAACTTTCCTTTGCAGTACTATGATTAGATTCTGTGTCTTGTGATTTGCAAATACTTAAAAATCTAGATACAGTTATAATAACAAAATATTTTCATATCTAAAATTGATAACTTGAAATGATTAAAACGAACTTAGAAAAGCATAAATCAAGAATACCCATGAGGAGTTCATGAAAATAATAACTCGGTTTTTATTACTCTTGACAAAATTAACAGTATCTAATCCCTATTTCAATTTTAAACCAATGGATATTGGTTCTTCATTATTCCACTGATGTTGTATAAAATATTATTAGCTAAAACTTTTATATGAATGCAAGCATTCAACTTGTAAAAAAACGTATTATTATTTATCGCTTTTATTAAATGATGCAAATGCATTAGTTTATCGCTTTGTTTAGAATTTGTTCTTACTGAAAATTCACAGGTATTCTGAAAAAAAAACTACCTGACATGTGAAATTTTGTAACAATTTCACTGTATTGGGATGACAGTCCTTTACATTTGATATTCGAATTTATAGGTTTGTCAGTTGAAGATTTTATTGTAATTTTTAAGCAGGTTAAATGATGCTTGAGTAACATTCTGTAAAATATTGAAACTCCTCATTAACTCCAGAAGAAAACTTAATTCAACTCGTACCTTCATCAACAAAATTTTTAAAAATTATTTATATACTTTTATAAAGAAATATAAGAAAAGGTTTAAAAAACTGATATATCAACAAAAGAACTTTCGAAATAATATTCAGACGAAATTTATAATTTTATTTGATTTTGCACTTGATTGAAATTATGAGCATTTTAACAACTTTTGTAAAACACGAAGTAGTCTAAGCGATATATAATTATTAATTAATTTTGATAAAATAATGGTAACGGTAACACAATATGTGTTAGATGATGGTCTAAAAGTATTTGTGCTGATATCGTTCGTTTCGATTTTTCGGAACTTTAATACATAAAATTACACTGAAAATAATTAATCATGCAACTTAATTCTCATCCTATATTTATATTTATAACACTTTGTGAAAAGTTAAACAAAACTACTTTGAATTATATACTATTTAAATGAAAAACCTTTAGTTAAATCTCACGCCATTCATGAAATGCGACACTAATTAATCTTTTTACACCGTAAACATACACTAAAAGAAGGAATGCAGCATTCATATCCACATTTAAACTTCTATAATATCTATTTAACAGCTTATATTGGCTCATTTTATTGCAGTCTCCACCATCAAGAATCACAAATATTGCAGAGCTCAGCATGAGATACGTCTCAGAATTAACAACCGAACTTATAGCTTTATGTCTTTGGTCTTTGTGAGAATTTCGGTATAAAACTCGGCTATTAAACCTTAACAAACACGTTCCAATAAATTTTATTGCCTCTTGGATAGTGTTTTAGCTCCCGGAAGAAATGCAGGACTACAATTCCATATTCCTTCACTAAAGGAGTTATTGTTTTAATACATTTTTATATCGCCGATTGTTGCAGTGGTATTGCTCCTTTTATTATGAACTCGATTTACCACGCGTTGAAGGAAAGAGAAATGTGTAAATTCTCTCTATATTATTCATTGTACCTGAAAGGACCACTGAGATATCTGCATTTTTCTTCACAGGGTTAAATTCGAGTTTTGTGCATCTATTATAAATAATGGGGATAGTGTTTTGTGAAAATATATTGTCGTGTTTTGGTCACATGCCAGAGTTATGTGTGTAAAATCAGATTATGTAAATTGAAGTAGTAAGTCATTTTTGATATTGTTTGGGTTTTTTTTTCTTATAAAAAGACACTTCGTTTTGAATTGGTTTTTAGTTTTCTATATTAGCTAATCTTATTTTATTTTATAATAAAGATTTCAGTGCCTGTATTACAAAAAAAAAAAAAAAAAAAAAAAACAACAAGTATAAACACGTTTTGTCCGAAAAGTAAATATTAAGTTTTATGAAGTAAAGCTTGCAACAGCAATTTTATTAGGAAAATGTATTATTTCGTAATCACCATTTTGCGAATTTTTCATTAAAAAATTTTCAATCAGTAAAATGAAAAATGCTTACATATTTTAAAACTGCCTATTAATATTATTAAAATATTTCTTAAAATTAGGACAGTGTTGATTAATTATTTATAATGAGTAAGAAATTACTCTATTTTTATATTAATTTATAAATGAAAAATGTTGTTTTAAGTCATTTTATAAAGCCACTAAAATTTCATGACTACGTGAAGAAGATAAAGATTTTGAATACAATATATAAATAAAATAATATCCTTAAAACTTTGAGGTTACTTAAAAATAAGTGTTATTAGGCAGAAGTAAGCGGAATTCATGTAAAAATAAAGTTTTAAAATTAAAAAATGAGATTATTCTCTGGAAAATAAGTTAACATTTATTATCAACGTAAAATTTATTCTTGCTAATGTAAAATTGTGCTTCATACAATTTATTTAGTATTTCAAGAAATATTCCTACGCAATTATTGCTTCAATATTTTTTTTAAAATTTTCACATGCTGCTACAAATGCCAATTCAATCAATGTTTAACTGTCTTGCTCTGATTCTATGACAGTACTTTTAACAATTCACTAAAAGTTAGACTACTTAACCATTCCCCAAACTATTGTGTGATTTTCTAGTCGTATGCAAGTAATAATAACTATATTGTTACAACATTTTTAAGCCATCGTAAGAAGTAGAAATATAAAAAATTAACGTAAAATCTTCACATACATATGTCAAAAATTAATGTATTTATGTCTTATTGCGTATTGGAAGCATGAAGGTAAAAACAATTTATTTGTATGCACGAACACGTGAAGGAAATAAATGAAAGCTCTTACTCGTATTTTAGCTTATTTTATCCTTCTCACAAAATGGCTAGAATAAATTCTCCTTAAATTATTAATATTCTTTCTGTTTCAATTTAACTGAGATTTTTTTTACAGTATGTTTGTTACCTTAGAGAAAAAGTAATCTCATCCAAAATATCTTATCCACATGAACATTAATGATAATTTTGATTATCATTTTGAGAATTTCAAAGATAACATCTTGACCGGCTCTCTTCAACAACAACGCCAGAAGTAAAAATGCCTTAATAACTAGTCCGAGGGAGACGTTTCTTTTGGTCTAGTGATTAAAGTCGTAACAAAAAGAGACCGGTTAACCTTCTTCTTAGGTCCCACTGGTTCATTGTTCGAAACAGCCACCAACGACCAAGGTTACCAATTCTCTCCCCCTCCACGAGGTCGAATAACATCCAACGTCGAAGTAGTAACACTAGATGGAAGCACAGCCTACAACTACTGGTTATTTTATACCCCTTCCCACAAAGCACTTGCTTCTGTGTGTCTAAGACAACCACCCAAAAAACACAACTAATGATAAATCGCATATGTCGACGAGGCCTGCCACTCAACTAGAGATAGTCTGTGACGTCACATATAAACTACTCCAAGCAAAACCTCAATGCTACAGGAAGGACAAAAATATCAATTGCAGTAATGGTTGAAAAAAATAACCTTCTATATAAATACCATTAAGAATGTTTCTCTTCGTATCACCACAATGGTACTGGAGGGTCTATTCAACTACAACGCCAGAAGTTAAAATGCCTAAAACATTACTCCGAGAGAGATAGACGCATCTCTTCTTCTGGGTGGTAAAGGCTCAACAAAACGGGAACGGTCAACTTCTTTCTTCGCACCACTGGTTCTGGGTTCGAAACGCCACTGATATCCGTCAGCTATTCTCCTCTTCCACAGATTCAGAAAAAAAAATCTTTTGCCGAAATCTCATATACGCACAATATACATAGAAGTTGCAGCTGTACTTCAATAATAAATAACTTCCGTTTTAATTTTTCATTTGTTTTTAACGAAATAACGTTCTGTAAAACAAACTTAATTACTTAATTCATTGTCAACTTGCAACAAAATTCAAAATGTTCAAATGTTTGAAATTCTATCTACCTTGTTTTAATGTATGCAAGGTTATATTCCCACTTCATTAAGGTATCGAATCTTATTTATTTTACACGATATTGAAGAGAAGCAGTTTTATCAAATTATTGTTTTGAAATACAATTCAAAAATTAAATTTGATTAAGAGCACTTATTTCGAAAATAAAATGCTTTAAATGACATTTTAAATCAATGCATAATAGACTTCTAAAAGAATTTGATGAATTAATAAAATGAATTTTAGATTTTCGTACATATTATTTACTAATAATTAAGCTTTTCTGTTTAAAGAAAGAATTTTAAATAAATCTGATATTAGATTTTAATTCTATATCAACCACTCAAATCAGAATTTTACATAACATAATTTTAACCGAAAATCTGTTTTCTTATTCGAACATTTTTCAAGAAAAGTAAAAACTCTACAATACCTTATCGATCGTATTTAGGCTTAACATACTGAATTTAATAGAAAGGAATGTATCTAAAATTAAATACAATCCCAAACAATGCTGAAATTCTAGATTCTTTTTTATCAATTTATTCATTTTCAGCATAGAGAAACATAAATCTAATATCACGAGCAACAATATCTTTGTATAACAAACAACAAATCAAATGTGAATAGTAAGCTCTGGTAATGTGTATCGTATCCACACTAATAACCAATGAGATCGAATGGAATTTAATGGCTTGGAAAAACTTTTCCGAGGCCAATATTACCAAAAATGTGCTTAACAGAAACTTTGGCAGAAACACTGGAAAAGATTTACACCATCCAGGTTTTCCAGCTTTATTTTGATCCGGATGAAGCGAATGAAAAAGGAAAATGGGAAGAAGAAAGAAGGAGAAAATAAATCATTCCGATGTATCAATCTGTGACAAGTTATTAAAAGTACAGTTTTGAATCTAGCTATACATATAGCCAAAACAATGGCATGAAATGGCACCCAAAATATTAATACAAGAATAATATCCGTTTGTTTTGGATGGACATTTCTTTATATTAAGCGAAACTAAAGATATAAGGAAAATGTTTTTAAGTTGACTAATTCTGGAACAAAATCTCGTAAAAGTGTCATAAAATATCGTGAAAAAAAAGAAATTTTAATACAAAAGAAAACAATACATGTTAACCAGAAAATTATTCTTTCTTTTTTCATATTTACTTTCTATATTACTATTATTTTGTATTTAACAATTTTTTTGATTGGTTTTATTAACGTCGCATTAAAAGCAACACAAAGACAATTGTCAACGGACCTCGTAATTTTGAACCTCGATCGAGTGACGAGGATTACACCTGAGCTGGTATCACCTCTTCTAACTTCCACACCCAGCCAAAGGTAGGATTTCGGGCCTCGACAGATTTAACGTGCATCAGTGCCTGTGACATCAAGGCTTCAGCCCCCGACTTCACGAAAACTTCAGACCAAGTGTCCGCGACACAGACCACTAGGTTACCGAGGCCAAACTTTTTAATAAGCCATCTATTTCACAAAACGATGCTAAATAACCGCATTTAAATCAATGAAGTGTAAAAGAGCAATTATTATTGTTATAAAAGTTTATATCGCCCTTAAATGTTGTTAAAAATATCATATGTATTTCATTAAAGTAGTTTGGATGTTAATTTCTGAAATATATCATTTATTGTATGCGAAGATATAATTAAGAAAACTCTAGTTGTGGCAATGAACAAAAGATTATATGAGCAGATAAAATTACATTAAAATCCCATTAGATACTTTCATACCTCAATTCGTATAAATAATTGCGCTCAGAACTCATTCTTTCTAAGACTCTAAAATTGATCGTTCTGGGATCCACATCGTAAGAACAAAAGGCACTGTCAATAAAATCAAGAAAGACCCTCCGTCCAAAAGCATATACCTCATTCAACTTAATTTGAACAATGGATTATCTAAGACAAATCATTGAAAATAAAGTTAAACAATTCTTATTCGACGTCTTGAATGGAGACTGTTGAGTATTTTGAAGCTTTTATAAATTCGAAGCTGCTCGATTTATCAAGTATTTGAATTAGTTTCTGAAATCAACACACACACACACACACACACAATTACTTTTGTTTAGAAAACGATACCGGTAAATAAATGCAAAGGTAGATCAGTTGTAAGCATTTTCTTAGAAGTAGAACTAATTGATAAATTAAGGAATGTGAAGTCCTTTAACAACTATTCATATACTATGTAACTTAACTTATAACATGTGCCATGTTATGTAACTTAACTTATAACATATGTATGTAACTTAACTTATAACATACGTTTGTAACTTAACTTATATATATATATATATATATGGAGGTAGGGAGAGCTTCTCTGAAATGAGCCAAATTTTAATAGTAAATATGAGGGTGGTTCAAAAGTACTTGTATTTGAAGACAGATGACATCTTTCAGGAAAGTTGTTGTATAGTTGTTTATAAATTGTTGTTACATATAGTAACGTATTTTTTGTGCAGTAATGTAGCGTTAGAAATGAAAAAGGTTGGTAGAAAAAAAAAGGCAATGTAAATGAAAAACAGAAACTTTTTATTTACATCAGAGGGAAAGTCGTGCTAAGAATAGTTTCAATCAATTCCTATAAGTGGGTCAATACTATCCTGCCTGTTATGCGCTCACGTGATTTTAGGAACGGTTCTCTACAAGTTTGTGGGTGGTTATTGTCAATGATTTCCTCATAGCCTCCTATTTGCTGCCACATTCACTTAACGAAACAATATATTGCATTATTCTTGGAGAGTTGTAATCAGATCTGTTTAATAATTTTCCAGTTGTTATTCGAAATGATATATGGATTCAGTTTATTTTGACATTAATTTGCGTAATTACATGATGGCCTGGATAAGGTGACCAATTCATTTGGCCAGCACTCTCTGTTCATTTACCAAATTTTGATTCTTTCTTAAGGAGACACTTCAGGACATTCACCAACGTGATTCTGATTCACTGTGATGAAGACGTAATTTCAAAATTTTCAGCACTGATACTACTGTTCTTGAGACATCTGACATCTTAGAAAGGTTGCATCTATCACTTTGTGCTAGATCCCTTTCAGCCTGTTGTTGAACAATGTCATGTGGTGGTACATTTTGTGCCGCCCTATTATTCCTTCTTCTTCCATTCTGAAAATGTAAGATTAACAAATCTATGCAGTAAAATAACTAGAAACACACAAAATGATGAAAACCATTATTTTATTCAGATCTATGAATATTTAAGAAACAATCCGTAACCAACTTTATGTGCAGAAAGAGTTCCCGCTTTCATATATGTCTAATTCTAAAGATTAATGTTATAAAGATTAGTTTTATTACCTTACGAATCGGATTCGAATACTCTGTGGATCTGAGTTGAGGGTTTGATTTACTGACTCTGTGCAACTCTAATATAGTCTACGTAAGTCATGTTTCCTCCATTGGGAGATATCTTCATTTCAAACATCATTTAAGGTTCCAAGGCGTTATAGTTGATAGGGAAAAGGTGATACAGACCTGAATTTGAGTACTCTATCTATTTATTAATTATTTTTATTTTCTAGCATTTCTTGTTTTTTCGCTAATACCTTTGATTTCCACCTTCCTGTTTATAAAGAAAAATATTTAATTATGTATGTTTTACCTCCCTTTAGAGTTGCCCTATGAGTGAAGAAATACCTTGAATATATATTTCCTAATGTTAATTTAAGACTCCAAAATTAGCATTAATTTTACGAGTAATTATTTTAGAATGATTTATCTGGAAAAAATGTAAATATGTGTTTAAAACCTCCAAAATGTGTCCTTCGAAATGTGCTAGCTGTTTACGCAGGACATTTTGCAATAATTGCGTTATCTCACAAAGTTATCACTTCTTATGACTTAACGTTTTTATTTTAAGAGACTCTTCGATCAGAGATTTTAATACAACATTTTTACTGAGACTCCATCCTTAAAGTGCTTTTTTTGGAAGCATTTATATTATACTTAACTTCTATCCATTTATTACCATAAAATTTTTTTAATACAATTTTTAAATTCAAAATTCAAAATGATTGTGATTTTTGTCTTTTCGGCATCTTTAAATACCTTAAAAATAAATGTTCACTAAACGCGTAAATCAATTATAAAACTCGTTAATCAACAAATGATTTTACGTGGCAGTATACAAGCAAAGAAAGTTGTATAATTATAATTTTTCAATTACGAAATTAATTAAAATTTTGACATGTAGGAAAAGATTGTAAAGTATCAAAATGCTGTAATAAATATTTAATTATTAATAAAAAAACAATGATTTATTTTTGATGAAATCATAGGTATTTTAAATTGCAAGATGATAAAACATTTCTCCTTATAATTTTGAGGCAGGTTTCCGGATTGTTCATATCTGTTTACTCAGTATTTTTTATCGCAAAGAAGAATTCCTGGGGAATTAGATAAATTTAATCGAATCCACCTGTATCATTTATGTCTCTTGGATCGGTAAGCAGATTTTCTTGATTCAATAGAAAATAAATAGAAAATATTCATTTAAATCTCATACCAATCACGTAAAATAAAGCTACTTCATATGTTTACATCTTATAACAACACGAAAGGAAAAAATGCAGCATTTATATCCTCAGTTTATCTCCTATCATCCCATTCAACAGCTTATGAATTCTTTTTATTGCAGCCTTTGCTAATAAGTATCTTCTATACAACCTTAGCTTGAAATGCTAGGGTTGTATAGATGATGCTTATTAGCATCATAGCGTGAAATGCGCTTCAGAATTAAGTACCGAATCCATAGCTTTATGCCCTTGGTCTTTGTGAGAATTTCTATGTAAAACTCATCCATAAAACCATAATAAATTCGCTCCAGTAAATTTTATCACCTATCTCACAGTATTTCAGTACCGAGAGAGAATCCAAGACTGCAGCTTCTTTTTCACGCACTTCACTAAAGCAGTTATTTTATTTCCTTTTTTCTTCTTTTTTTTTATCATTGATTGGTATAGCGACATTGCTCTCTCTCTCTCTTTTTTTTAAATCATAAACTCAATTTACCATAAGTTGAACGCAAGAAAAATGTGAAAAATTTGAGCTTTTATTGTTTCTCAAAGGACTATTTAGATATGACAATTTTTCTTTTTAATGCGCTAAGATTTCAATACACTTAGAATAAATAATAGCCGTTGTGAAAGTGCGTCGACGTATTTGTGTACAACCTAAAGTAAAATAAGATTAAGAACATTCGGAGAGTAAGCTAATTTTATTTATGTTTCGTAGGTATTCTGAAGGAAAAAAATAAACATACTTTGAATTTTAAAATATTTCATGATACATCTGTTATCATTTACGAATTTATTTTATAACAACAATTAAAATGCATTCATTACACACACACACACACACACACACACAACAGAAACATAAATTGTTCAGGATGTGATTTAAATTACCCGAATTTACCTAATTCTGGTAATTTAAATCACGTTCTGTGATAGTGTGAGCTTCGTTTGAGTATGTTTTTATTATTTGGCGAAAATAACATAATACTGTGTATTTTATATATTACAACCGCATATATGGGCTAAGAATCACTTCAGTTATTGTGAAAAGATTTAGATATAAAAGTGATAAATCACATTTAACGAGAAAGAATTTTTATGTTTGACCTTGAATCGTGTGGTTTGAGCAGTAGAATATATCTAACTCTTTTTGTACTCGGTCATTTTTAAAACGTTTTTCTGAATTTCACTTGGTGTGTGTGAGTGTGTGTGAGTGTGTCATCAAATTTTCGATCGTTAATTTAACCAACTTTCCATCAAGCTAGAGCTTTGAAATTTTGGAAATCGTTCGTACTCGCCTAACAATGCAACATTTAGACATTTGCGACAAGTTTTAACTAATAATTCAATAATTTTAATAAGTCAAAATATTCCTTCCTCTCGGCGCTTTTAGGATTGAGGAAAAAATTTCCTTTTTCCTCTGGGAACATTGGGCACTCCCCACACGCCATATGAAGTATCGTAAAACTCACAAATCAGATATAGTGATGGTTGCTGACTGTCAGTCAGTAATCATTCGCAAGAAAGAAAGATTGCAATATTTGGCACTGTGTCTTATCACAATAATTTTTACTGAATTCTGGTTCCAATTCTTTTTTTAAATAGAATGACTTACAAACTTTCAAATGCATGTTTTGATTTTATGAGTATTATGAATTTTTTAATATGCTCACAAATGTCTCTTTTTAAGTAAATTTTAAAGTTAAAAATAACTAACAGTTTTAACTAATATTTCAATAATTTTCTTTAATAAACTTTGCCACCATATAAAAACGTTGTTTTTAAAAACGTTGGTTTTTATATAGAATTATTTACACCATTTACACGAATATGTAGAATTGCTTGCTCAAATGTTCAAACTTCCACACAGAGTTAGTTAAGGAGCATACAAGGGAGTATCGTAACGGTTTCATTATTCTACTAAGAAATAGCTTAGTTATTTGGATAAAATTTATTATGTACACTAATTTATCTTTATGTATTTGCTGTTGTAAATAACAGCTATTCGCATTGATTTGTTTAATTTCAGGAAATTGTAAATTGAAGCAACTCGCAGTATGGATATGATAGAGCTCAATCTATCGAGTTCTAGAATGATAGCCTTCAAAAGGTCAAGGAACGTTTGGGAAATGTATTACTCTGGTGGGAGGCTATGTAGAAATATCTTAAGAATAATAAATAAAAATTAAGTTTCGATTATTTTTCAGTAATAACTAAAACTGTACGAAATCCCAGGTAATTAAAATTCTCCTAAACTACGTTTTACTTCAATCTACGGCTTCTTGAAACCAAACTACTATTTACATAAATTAATATGCAAAATCAATTGATATTCAATAAATTTTAACCAGATATTTTGATTATTTTTTATTACATATGTATAATAACTAAGACTTTGTGTTACTTCCTCGTAAATGAAACAGAGTATTTTAAACCCAATCATAATTGTATTAATGTGACAATCTGGTCATTAAATAAGTAATTAATGATAAAATGAAGTGATATTTTCTTTTAAATTAAATAAAAAAACACTGAAAGAGGTATAATAAACTATTTTATTGAAAGCCAAAGAAGTACAAATATTTTTTTAAAAAAAATCTATTGAGTTGAAGCTATTGACAATTAAAAAAAAATCACTTAATTATTGATTTTACTGCAAAAGGAAGCGACAAACTTTCAGCTTGAGATGGAAGAGATCCTTTTCATTGGCATCTTGAGCGTAAAAACTGAACAAAATTCACTAGAAAAAAAAGCAGTGTCACCAGTTTGGTACATTTCTGACTCATCGACTTGCCATTGACACAACTCATGTTCGCTTTTATTTTAACAAAGTCTTAATAGGGTAAAAAGGTCACTATAGCTATCGGAAGCGATCCAAATATTATTATATCAGAGTATCTATTTAAAAATCACTAACTTCGTGATTAAGAGTCACTATCTCCCATATATAAAGAGTCACTATCTCTTAGATAAAGAGTCACTATCTCTTAGATAAAGAGTCACTATCTCTTAGATAAAGAGTCACTATCTCTTAGGTAAAAAGTCACTATCTTTGTGATTGAAAGTCAATGTCTCTCTGATAAAGAGTCCCTATCTCTTTTGATGAAGACTATCTCTTTTGATGAAGACTATTTCTTTTGATGAAGAGTCACTATCTCTTTTGATGAAGAGTCACTATCTCTTCTCTTTGATAAAGAATCTTTGCCTCTGTGATAGAGTCTCTATCTCTTTGATAAAATGTCATAATCTCCTAGAAGAATGACTAACTTTGTGATAAAAGAAAATCCCTCTCTCTGTGATAAAGAGTCACTATAGTCACTATCTCTTCGATAAAGAGTCATTTCTCTTTTATAATCACTATCTCTTCGATAAAGAGTCACTATCTCTGGAAATAAGTGTCACTATCTCTGGAAATAATAGTCAATATCTCTCGGAATAAGAATCACTATATCTGTAATTTCACTATTATTGAGACTCTCCAGTTTTATGGAAAAAATGTAAAATATTGTATTATTATTGAAATATATGAAAATTTTATCTTGAAAATGTTTCACTGGGTTTTCATGGAACTGTTCTTGAAAATCCTGCTGCTGTAAAAGTAGTGTTTTTCCCTTGACGCTTTTAATGAAGTTGTAAATACTTTAGGATGTTGTATGTGATTTTCATTTTTCTTTCTTTCTTTTTTATTTTTTCTAACAATACTGAAATAGGTTGAATGTGTTTTGATGAAGTTATTCTTGATATTCCTTTTATCCTATATTATGCTCCTTTTCTTATGATTTCTTAGTGGCAATTTTCAAATGTTTCCATAAAACTGCATTTGATTTTCTTGTTGCTGCATTTGATGTTCCTTTTTTTAGAAATTTTTGAAGTTGATGTTTTTAAAAAGTATTTTATAAAACCAATCTCTAAATTTTTGATGCTGTATGAGACGTTCCATTTTTTCTTATTTTATTGAAGCAATTTAAGTATTCCATGAAGCTGCTTTTGAACTTCTTCTTGTTCTATTTGATATTAATTTTTTGAAGTAACTGAAATTAATGTTATTGCAACGTATTTTAAAAAAGCCCTTCTTGAAATTCCTTTTGCTATATATGCCGTGAATGTTTTACCTTGTTTTTTGAAATAATTTTAGAGAAACTGTAGAATCTCCTATTGGAGAAGAATGGAGAGAATTTATTCAGCAAAAGGGTTTATCTGCAGTACAGGCATTGTAGAGTTCAGGTTCTTTTTGTAAAAAGTTTTCCATGTTCCTCAAGTAGTTGCTTTCTTACTGTTAAAATTTGAAAACAATTTGTAAAAAAGCTAAATTTCTCATAAAAGTGGACCTGATTCCATATAATCCACAAATGAGTTGCCCGGCATCAAAGAAGCAGAACCCATTAATTGATCCCCAACTCTTTTTGAATATTTGGGATTTTCAACGTGAATTGGAAAACGATTTGCGCTGAATACATTATCGCAACTACTGGCATCTTCAAAAGAGATTTGAGAATCACTCAGAGCTCCAGAAGAAGTTAACCATGTTCAGTAGTCATTTTCTGTGCCATGTTAGAAGGTTTCGAAGTCGTCGGTGGCGACACAAGCGTCCACTTTAGTGGAAGAGTCACTTTTTTGCTTGATTTTGCAGTGTTCCAGCAATAAGATGTATCCGACGGAATAACACATATAAGTCATGTCGCAAAAATATATCATTTGCAACATGTTGGCAATCCAAAGAAGCAGGAGAGAAAAAGCACCAAGAAACGTTTTCCTCATTGTCAATATTTTGTTAATTAGTATTTACCTCAAAAACTTTCAAATACGCTGTCACAGTAATTAATTCGCAACTTCACTTAACTTATTCAATCACTAAAGTGTACATTTTTCAGCAAAACAATGTAATTTTAAGCAACTGTGGCTTTTGTTATCAAATGCAATAGTAGAAACATTGTTGCACGATTGTTAAGGTAATTAAACTCATAATTTTGCTACAATGGAACTATAATAATAAATACATCCACCTTTGAATAATAAAACCAAAGAATAGTATATTTTTTTAAAAACTAACTTTTTCCCACCCTTTTGTAATTATTTATTATACTCATCTAAGAGTAAAATTTAAAAATTTGGAACTTTATCAAAGTTTTATTTCTTCTTTTCAAAATATGTTATGATCATCATTAAATTTTCTTACGTCAATTTCGAAATGTTTATTGGAAATGAAAATTAAAGTACTTAAAACTATTTGGGCTTAAACACGCACGCACGCACACACACACACGCGCACGCACGCACGCGCACGCGCACACGCACACACATATATATAATGCATAGAAACTTTAAAAACGCAACACATTTGTTTTTAAGGGTTCTGAGATGTTTGAAAATTTTTCATAAGATTTTGATTCTTACTAATGCATAGATTAAAAAGAAAACAAATTCAAATGTTTTTCTGCCTTATTATTATTTTTCTTTTTGGACTTACAAGTTTCTGAAACTTACAAGCGAGTTCTCTCCAGAGTATCTAGTCGTAAATTGCCTTGGTTGTAAGTCGAGTATATATTTTTTCAATACTGTTTTCACTCAAATGTACATTGAATATCAATAAATCTATGAACATATGATTATTATGTGTAATATGTAAATAAGCGCTCTGAATACGTTTTATAAAGAAAAATATATCCAGAAATAACGCAATGTACAAATAGTAAATAAATGACATTCCTTCCTCATATATACTTCAAAAAATATTTTTATGAAAAAGCTCATTCCGTTTCTCCTGTGATACGGGAATGTTATGTTATGCAAATTAAATTATTTCCTAAATCGTATGAATTACTTATTATCCCTACCAAATCCATTTTTGAAGTCACAAATGCAAATCGTCGTAAGTCGTTTAGATTGTAAGTAGAGAAGGTATATTTAGCTAATGGTTTACAATGTACTTTTTCGAAATTTTTTGTATAAGCTAATTTTATAACTTTAGATATAACCAATTTTAAGAGATGTTTATTTATTCAGAATAATTTGATTAAAATAATGTATAGCGTACATGCCATATTTGGAATTTTTTTATAGTTCGACGTCTATTTCATCTTGGCATACTTTTTATTATGCAATCCTTTATTATTAGTTTTTATTGTAAGTCTTCAACCAATTAGGCAACCTGTATTATAGAATCGGCAAAAGCTACTAAAATCGCAAATCTGTATACTTAAGAATTAATATTCTTTAATAAACATTACAAGTAAAGTGTTCAAGGAGTTATTGGGACGTAAATCGCAATTATTAACCATTGTTTTATGAAGGGAATGACCTTAATATCTTAATGTTTCGTCAATTCGCTCAATGAGAGTTAGAAATGGAGTTTCCGATTTGTTTGGTTTGGTTTTATTAACGACGCACTAGAAGCAAGATGAGGGGTTTTGGAGACGGACTTCATAATTTTGAACCTCGCTCAATGACAAGGACGACATCTGAGTTGGCACCCCCTCTCCTAACTATCACGCCACGCCTGATGGAATTTTCGATGAGAGTTGAAATAATAAAACAGTATACGAGTAAATTAGATATAATTCTTTTTGATTATCTGGGTACTTTTTAAACAAAGATTGATAAAAAGGTTGATGTAGGAAAAATGTTTATTACTTGACGTTTGTGTTCAAAAGTCTGATTTATGTTGCTCATTGGTTATTGTTGCTGCTTAAATATTTGTAGACTTTGTTCAAATTACTCAAAAGACATGGTGTGCAGTAAATAGTATTCTATTTTCTGTTTTAAATGCCATTTGTTACCTTATACGAAAAATTTAACAGAATGTAAAGAAATATAGAAGTATCTAATATTCACGCGTTTGAATTTTGAAAACAATCCAGGCAACAAGAATAAACTTCTATCTAAAATAGTGTGAATTAAAAAAAAGTGAATAAATATAATGAACTCCAAAAACTGTTGATTAAAAGATTAAATTGTTGGAAGCCTATATAGATCGTGACGACACGTACGAAGTAATGTGCACCAGAGCTATGCAAAGAGGATAATCGTTCTCCAAGCCCTTTTCGTTTTGATTTGAATTTTCTTAGGCTTGTCCTAATACGTTTTTTGTATATGTCCTATACATTCGTATTCTGATCATAAATATCTTATGATAACATCCTGCAGAATATCCTTTACCAATGACTCTCATACCAAAAACAAATGTAAGATTAACACTATGCAATTTGTTTACTTTATCAGAAGAGCAGAAAGAGAAGGATTAGTCACAGTTTTCAAATTTTTAAGTTATCTTCGTGGCTAATCCAAAAAGAGACTCTTGCATTACATTAATTCTTCTTTCAAAACACATTGGGCAATATAATAAAGACATGACATGACTGAAAATTCCTAAGTTAAAAATAACATTTTTTTTCATAATTTTCTGTAATATGTGAAGGTTTGAAAGAATTCCTCAATTTTATTTCACTTGCAGTTGAAATATCTATATCGGTACTAATTTTTTTGTTTTCTAGAACTAAAACATTATTAGAGTACCTATTTCCTTTGAACTGTCTTTTACGAGAATAACTTTTATTTCTGTTATTTCCCGTAACTGTAAAAATACGTATACCAGAAAATAAATTCAGTGTTGTTTCAAATAAAAATAAATAACTTTCGATTTGCAACTAAATAAGAGGGGTTGTCATCAAATCAAGCTGTATGTAAATAAAACAATTATTGCCAAATTTCATTAAATTCTACGTCGTCAGAAACTAGCGCAATGTATAATTTTTTTTAAATAGTGCATTAAATGTTTTCTAAAATTATATTAAAAAGAAATATGGTATTTTAATTCTGTTTGACAACTTTAAAAGGCATTTAAATACTGACTTCTGGTCATTTAAATACCCACATCCGGTTTTTTGACCTTTACTAATTTTTTAATATCTTGGCTTTTGAGTGACGTAGAAACAAAGTAAGAACAGTTTTATAAAGCTGTAATCCTTCCAATGTTGTAATTATTTCAGGACGAAATAATGAACAGCCGGGATGGTTTCAGGAACAAATATTATTTAATGCTTGACACGTTCCACAACACAAGATAGGATACAAAACATATATAAAACACAGATTCTTGAACATCACTCCATCGTTCTTTTTTAACCAAGTCTCTCGCCTTCGATCAAGCTTGAGCTCGCTAGTCATCCTTCTCACCAAAAGAACATCTGATTACCGTTTAATAGAACATGGAAGGTAGTGGTAAATTACAGTATTATAAAGCTAAATAAATGCTTTATTCAAGAAAATAAAAAAACTGAAAATGTGATTTTTTTCGAAAATGGACAATTTCAACGTATTCGTATACCTTAATGAATACACCTGAAACAAAATCTCTTTTATAAAAAAAACTTGGATATCTCCGATAGTACAAAATAATAATTGTATAACATTTCGTTCCAGAAAGAACACCAAAAATCGCCTCAAGATTTAATTTTTAAAAAAATCGAAAGGGACACTCGATAAAAATTGCTTTGAGACGCACACTAATTATTACCTATGGCTACGACAAACTAAATTTCGTGCATCAGGACATTTCCATTCCTACGCTACTCTCTCTACTCACACAATGTTTCCTTTGTTATTATGATCATTCTATCAACTCCGGACTTGCCACACTTTTTTTTCACTAAAACAGATAAAAAGAGATTAGTCAAGAAGACAGATTATCAGAATATTTTAATCACCTCTTACGGCTGAATATTTATTTTCTTTTCTTTTTTGCTAATGATTATTTCGATTTTACCTATTGCTGATTAACTCGCGTTTTGAGGATTCATTAATACAAGGGATACTACGAAGGGGGTTCGAAAGTACCTGTTTTGGCAACAGAAGCCATTGTTAAGAGAAGTTGGTGTTACCATTGTGTCTACCATCTGTTAAACGGTACCAAAGCAATTGTGACACTGATCATTGGTTACTTTTGATTGCTGTCGTGACAAATTGTCACCATCGATGAAACCTGGACCCACCACAACGCATCGGAAACTAATGAGTTGATTTCAATGAATCTGCTCCAAAGAAGGCGAAGATGGCCGAAAAAGTTATTAATATGTTTTTTTGGGATGCAAAGGATGTCATATTCGTAGACATCTAAGAAAAGGGGGGAAACGATCACTGGACACTATTACAGTGTGAAACTCATTCCCATTCCTAATATAACAATTCCCATTCCTAAAACGGACACTTTTCAATCCACCATCATATAGTGGCGAGCATTTTTAACAATTTCTGATCTTTTTCTTTGATTCACAAATAGATCGTATTGAAACACACACCAACCTTTTGACTATAATAGTTACTGGCTCCCTCTACTAAACGCCTAGAATTTTTTTCCGCTAAGTTAGAATTAGTTTATAAATTTTGAATGTCATAATTAAAAATATAAAAAAAACCAATGAAATGTTTGTTAGATCATTTATTAGATTCAAATTATCTTATGATTTTTTTCCTGCTGTCTACATTGTTAAAATATGAATTATATTTGATAATGACAGATTGAGGCAGAAATAACTCCCCGATTTCCCACTAACACTGTTCTGGCACTAATTGCGCACCGTAAACTGAGAACTGACTTTGAATAACAGATGTATAATATTGTTTCAGTAGCCATCATGATGTGTAGTGGTGAGTCTTGTGCTTTCGTGATAGAGGCATATTTCAAATATGAGAACTCTGTCATCACTTCACAGTAATTTGATCGAAATGTTATTTGAAAATCATTTTGTCATAGGCCCGAAATTTCTAAAGAACAATTTAGGATTTAAAGCGTATACCTTTTGGCAGACATCATAGCTTAAAGCAAGACCTCAATCGATCATAGCCTACAGCAAATCGAATCAGTGAGACAAACCTTTCTCCGATCTCTGCAACGTTCAGCCCGTATGCATGCTACTGGTACGGGGATTTCTGATTGTTGTGTAAGAAAAAATTTGCACTTACACCTGAAATTCCATCCTTACAAAATAATGGTAGTACAGGAAATTAATGACGGTGATTGGGCTAACTGCAGTTCATCTTCTGAGGCTATTCTACAAAATGTTCCATATGAAGTTATTCATCTCTTACTTCCCTTTGTTAAGATGTGTGGATAAACATAACTTTCGCTACTGGGCTCCTAACAATCCAAAACAAATCCATGAACGACATCTCCACAATAATAGAGTTACTGTTTTATATGCTGTTGTATATCTTGGGATTATAGGCTCATATTTTTTTTTGAGGAGAATAGCAAAGCAGTTATTTTTACTTCTGCCCGTTTTGTGGATATATTACGGAACGTTTTACAGCCGAAACTGTACGAGCAGGGGTATGGCTGCGTGGTTCTAACAAGATGGTGCTGCAGATCACACAGCCAGCGTATTGCTGGACTTTCTAAAAGAAATGTTTCTGGGGCGTCTGATCTCACGAGGAGATAATATTTCATGGCCTGAGATTATTTTTTCTGGGGGTATCTGAAGTCATAAGTCTACTAGAATAGACCACGGACAACCAAGGAATTCAAAGCTGGTATTCGCCTAGAAATTGCACCAATATCGCTAGAAATTATTAGGAGGATAATGAGAAACTTCTGGGGGAGACTTCAGAAATGCATATAAAGTGAAAATCGAGATTTGAACGATATTTTCAAAACGAAGTGAAGGTGAATGTGAAATATGAAATGATAAATATTTGAGTAACACCTATTATTGATTTATTATTTATGTTTGAAATTAGGGAGTTATTTCTGCCGTTCTCTCCTTTCGGAAGAAACCTTATGCTTAATCATAGCCTTAGTCAAATTTAGCCTATTACATCTAAACATAACCAGTTCTCTAAAAATAATGAAGTCTATTTATTTTTCAACAACTCCCCTATCTTTCCACAAAAATATAAACATTTATTCTTATAAAAACATTCAGAAAAATTTCCCCCCAATGCACTCAGCGCTTCTTTTTTTGGAGTGGTTCCAAATTGTTGGCAACAGCCCTTTAGTAGCAAATTCTAGTATTCAGATAAATTCCTTATATATTAGTTAAGTTTTATTGTTAATTAAATCAATTATTCTTTTATCTATTCATAGTTCATATCTTAAATATTTTGAAATGATTATAGGGCACAACTCTTTTGAGCGATAATTTAAATTTTTCGTTTTATCACCTAAAAAAAAAAAAAAAAAAAAAATAAGTTCAAATCATCAACAGGTGGTTTTTTCGTACGGATTATAGAATATAATCTATGCAGATATAATGGATTATAATCAAAATATTTAAAATTCTATAGTAAGAATGAGTTTAGTAATTTGAAATGGTATTAATTAGAAAAGAAAAGAATATATATATACATCCAACTCTTTTTTTTACACGGTCTTTTCTTACACGATTTTGAAATAACCCGGTTCACCAATATACCTTTTTACACGATTTTCTTTGTTCTAGCATGAATCCCCATTTTTTTTTTTATTTCTAATTTTGACAGTGTAATCCAAAGACGGTCGGTTTATGCTCACACATGTTGAGTGACTTGATTTACTTCACTGCTTGTTTACTTTGTATTTTGGAGTTACAGGTGATACCTAAATTTTATAATAACTTTTTTCTTTATGTCGTTGTACTTCAACTTGACATTGCATTTCGGTTTCCCGCCAAACTGGAAATTCATCATGTCATTGTTTCGACAATATTCATTCACTGAATTATCCTAAAAATCCCAATTTCTGTCATGTATGATATTTTTTTTTACAACTTTCTGTGCATTTTTTCATTTCGATAATTCAAGTTGATAATGTCGAAGTCGAAAGTGAAGTTCAGCTATTAATGGCTGATTTAATTCGCCAGGGCTTGAAATTTGCAACAAGTATGGAACAACATTTTCTTACTCATGATTCTGATATGAAGCTTGCTCTAAAATTTCATGAAATGTTAAGTTTGTGTAACTAGATATCAAGAATTATATAATCAACATTAAAAAAAAAAAAGAAAAAGATGAAGAGAAAAATGAGGGGGAGGGGGAAGCAGCCGCTAATAATAGACTTCGTATCAACAAAAAGCACACAAGTAAACAGGGGACGTTAATAAAGAATGAAATTCTTCATTTGAATCAAAGCCGACAGTTGTGTTAGACATATCTGACACATCTACTGATTACTGATGATAGCATTTTTGATCCAGTTCGTAATAAACGTGAGCGCTTATTATCAAGTAACGATGAATGGTTGTTAGCGGTTTTATTCCGAATTTCAATTTGAAATTTTATATATTGTATGTATCTACACAGACAGAATTTTCACTATACATTAATTTTAATTTTTTTATAATAAAAATAAGTTGTTTTTGTTTTACAAATATGTAACATGGATTTCATTATCACTTTTTCTGCTCGGGTTTTGGGAAAATATTTGGTGTTTTCTTCTAACACGATTTTTTAAAGTTGAACATGTCCTCTTTTTTACCTTATGTCGCATTTGTTTCTTATAATTTTTTGCACGGTTTTCTGAGGAAAGTATCTACCATGTAAAAAAAAGAGACGGATGTATTTTGTTTTTGAATCTTATTCATGTAATTAAAATTTTTCTTTTGTTGATGAAAACTTGCTTTTTTTTATGAAGGAAATATTTTCCAAAAAATAATGAAAGTATTTTTTATTTCTATAAATGGTGTGTTATATGAAAAGCATTATTTTATCTAATACGTTTGGGTGTTTTGTTATTAAAAACTAAATATATACAAACAATAGTTAGAAATAATATTTAGTAATCACCAATTTTGGAGTCTAACATTTTTACCATTATTTCCTTAAGAAAAATTGAAAGTTGAATTGAATTGATTTTATTTATGGGGCTTTATCCAAGTATTTGAGTGTAAAACATATTTTTCCTAAACATGGGTTATTTAGCAAAAGGCCAAAAAGCAGAGTTAAGATATATAGCAGAAAAATTAGGTGAAAGACTACCTGACGATTTAAAAACTATATACCTTAAAAATCTCATTATAAATAGCACCAATTATGAAGAAGAATTTATACGAGAAATGCTAAAAGCAATAATACAAGAAAGAATGAAAGCCCGTGTTTGTGAGATCGCATGTCTGCGAGAGCTATGATACAATTGAAGGACATAATTCAAATCCTTTTGAATTATGAAAGCTTCCTAAATATAACACTAAGGAATATGATAAATTTGAAATTGCAGAAAATATATCTGAAGGTATGGAAAACATTTTACCTTCATTTAGACAAGACAAGGACACAATAAATTTAATTAAAATTAATGCCAATGAGTTCATAGAAGCACAGCAAAAAGTGAAGAATAAGCTCCCTTGATTCAGAAGGTAGAAAAAAGCAAGAAAATGAAAATTCAAATATGTTAAATCAATTAGAAAAATTGCGGAGTGAAACCTGTACACTAATTGAAGAAAAAGACGAAAGGCAGATTGAAAAACAAGAGGAAAAGCAAAAGACAAAACTGTTGGATATTCGACGAGAAAGAATATTGGGAAAAGAAATGAATGTAACTGGAGAAAATATTTCCGGTAGAGAAAGAGAGGAATTAGTATCAAAAGTGTATATTAAGTCAAGAGAAGATTTACCTAATCAACCAGATAAACTGAAAAAGGAAACGTGTTTTAATTGATAGAAAGAAGAAAGCTGAGGGAGTGTACTCAAAAATTAACCCCATGTGAAATCCAATACAGTTGGAAAAAGATGAAGATTGGGGACTGATAATTATATGGACAGAACAAATGAATAGAAGGTTTTTAACTCTAAAGGAAAAGATAAATTTTAAAGCTAAAGGAACGATTATATTACAAATGAAAAAACGTCATAAAAGATATCACATATTTTTCCAAAAGGAAGAAAGTATAAATACCACAACAAAACGAGGGGTTCCACCCGAAGGAAGGAAAAGCAGTAAGGTGGACAGAAAGAAAAGAGCAATTGAATCCCCTGTGAGAGAGTACCCCTTTACAAATACAAGAAAATTTTACTGCTGCTAAAGAGAAAGGCGAAAACCCTTTGACCCGGGCAGTGTGAATGGATTCCAGCCGAAGAAGTATCCTTCCAACAATAAACAGAAAGAGATAGTATTGGAATAATTCTGTCCCAGAAAAATAAGAGGGGGAAGATCATCCCATATTATACCTTAGTAAGAAAAATTTCAGATGCTAAGAAAAGTTATAGCATTACCGAAAAAGAATGTGCAGTTGTCGTTTATGGAGTGAAGAAACTAAAATATTATTTGGCAAAAATTTATCATCCAGACAGACCATAACCCATTAGACCGGTTGAAAACAAATGTAGGAGCAAACCCACGCCTTATATGTTGGTCTCTTGCACTACAACTATTTAATTTCGAAATTATCCATAAACCTGGAATACTTCATGTTAATGCAGATGCTTTCAGTAGAATTGATTAAAGATTAGTATATATTTTCCCAAGATGTGTGTTACTGTTTCAGCTCTATACTGAACATCAAATTTTCTTTTTCCTGCAGAAAACATGTGATATTCTTCCTTTTCAAAAGTAAGCCCAATTTCTAATAATTGATATCATGAGGTTAGACAAGGGTGCATAAATATTTTATGTATACATTTAAGGTAAATTTTCAAATTTCAGTGATCACAATTGATATATATTATAATTATAACACACTTATATTTCAGAAATTTTTGATAGTAAATGTATACAATAATATACATTGATAATATTATTTTTATAAACATTTAATATATTAACATATTTCCTACAATAAGTAGGAGATTATATAACATTATCTCCTACTGACATTTAAATATTTTTAGTGAACTTCAATGAACAGAACTTTTCCTTTATCAGAAAAAGCTCTCTCCAGAGGAAGAAGGAATTTGAATTGAATTTCACATCATAATCTAGTTGATTTCGTCAGGGACGAAATCATTCAATCAGATCAGGAGATTGAGATGAGCCCGCATTAACTAGAGAGCGAGATTGTACGAGGAAGAAGTGTGACGGGTATTATGATCTGGAGTGTAGCATAGCGTATGTTTAGAGGCGAAATAAAATAAAGATTCAGTTTCCTCTAAACTTTCTGTTTTCGTGTCCAATACATTGTAATGGGATCTTCTTCAAAAATGGAAAATTTTGGGGCTTCACTAATTTTTCTTCGGTCCGAAGAAAGCCAGTGAACATCAATACATCAAATATTACGGAGAAGGTGACTCGAAATATTACATGAGTGTGAAAGATATCAATGGAAAAAACAGTGTTGAAAAATATGAATGCATCGGATATGTACAAAAGAAAGTGGACTCAAGTCTAAGAAAATGAAATCAAAAACTAAAGGTCTGTCAGGTAAAGGAAAATTAACTGATAAATGTATTGATATACTTCAAAATTATTATGGAGTTTTTGTACGCAACAATGGTGGTAATTTATAAGCTATGCAGCAGAATTTTATTGCTGATTTGTGTCACTGTGTGTTAAATGATAAGAAACCAACGCATGGTCAATGTCCAACAGGTAAAGAGAGCTGGTGCTATTTTCAGCACGGGATGGTGAATGAAAAAAAATCTAGCAAAAAATATTCTGGTTTATCAAACGAGGTTTTAGATAAAATTAAAACAGTATATTTAGAACTATGTGGTAAAGAAATTTTGAGTAAATGCTTACATAGACGAACCCAAAACACAAATGAATGCTTTGATAGAATAATTTGACAAAGAATACTGAAAGAAGTAATCGTTGCCCTCAAAACTGTAAAATTTGGATCTTATGATGCAGTTACTCAGTTTAATGAAGGTTCAATGGCTGTTTAAAAGTTTTTAATAAGACAAATATTGAAAATCCTGGGGTTTTTACTTTACGAGGGTATAAACATTTAGACAAATTCAGAATTCACAAATCTACACGTAATGCAGACCCACAGACAAAGAAACACAAATTTTTTTTAGATTTCTCTAAAAAGAAAAAAGTAGTGTTTTGGAAGATAAAGATGGTGAATATTATAAATCTGGTGTATTTTAATGATGAAATAAGTGTTTTTCATGTAAATAGATTAATTTAATGTTATTTTTATCGTTTTCTCAAAATAAGTTTCTTTGCACTTTTCAAAACTGCAAAATACAATATCTCAAAATGTTATATATCAATGAACCTGAAATTTTATATAAATGTTTTTCAAATGCTTATACATAGAAAAGACTATTATTGTGAGTAATTTATATTTAGAAGAAATTTTTATAGCACAGTAAAGTGAAAATTGCAATGAATTTTAAAGAAAACTTCAGTGTTCAGAAACTCGAAAAACCATAGCTTCCTACGTAAGAGCTATATTATTAAATTAATAGTTTGTTCTCTAGATAAGATTACATTCTTTATTATTCAATTTACAAAATATCAATATATTTATTTTCATTTCACTTATCATGTTTGAAGGAAAGTCTTATATTTGTATAAAATACCTCTATGACAGTAAAAATATACTCTAGCAAAACTTTTGTTATGTGTTTTTCTAATTTTTAAGCCGCATAAGATCTTAAAATATGAATTTTCAGACAAAATTCGAATTTATTCTAAAATTTGTCTTCAAAGGTGTACGTTAACAAAATTAAATCTTATTTTTGCGATACAAAGAAAACGAGAAATTTTAAGGTATGTTAGAGATTAAAAAAACTTTTTTCAAGATTGGTTCCATCTCTTTGTTGGAATATTTTTCATATAGAATAATTCGAAATAAAAGAATCATTTAACTTCAAGCTGATCCTTTTTTTATATTTCTGTAACATTCTTTTAACTGTTTGATTCAAAACTTGTAATACAGAAAAATTTTCTTTAAACTTCATCCTAGTCACAGGGAAAGAAACAAATTGATAACAAATTGTGAGCTTACACTAAAAGAGAAAACGCTGCATTCATATCTGCATTTTATCTCATATCATACCTATTCAACAATTTATGGCTTCTTTTTATTACAGCCTTTGCCTATAAGCATAATCTATATGTCTTCACTTAGCGTGAAATGGGCTTTAGAATTAACAACCGAATCAATAGCTTTATGTCCTCGGTCTTTGTAAGAATTTCTATGTAAAACTCAACCATTAAGCCATATCAAACTCGTGCCAATAAATTTTATCACCTATCATACGGCATTTTAACATCGGGAGAAAATCCAGGACTACAGCTTCGCATTCATGCACTTTTCTAAAGTTGCTTTATTGCATTTTTATCGCCGATTGGTTTAGCGACATTTCCCCTTTTACCAGTAACTCAATTTACCACAGGTTGAATTGAAGAAAAATGAGCAACTTTTCTGCTCTTAATTTATTGTTACTAAAAGAGAAGCTGCGGTACAAATCTCCTTTTGGACTGTTTTTGTAATACAATTATATGTACACTTAGGAAGAAATAACGGTGCTCGTGTTTATTGAAAGATATTTGTCGTCTTTTGGTTACACGCTGGAGTATAATCAGATTAAAAGTATTCGTGAGTTCATAGTTAATATTTTTTAGGTTATTTTTGAAACCAGAAAATGAAGAACGGTTTCTTGATATGTTACGATATAATAATGTTTTACAGATATACAGAAATAAAAATAAGATTCTTGAGATCATTATTTTCCCTATAATTTTTTCTTAATCAGTTTTTATTGGAATAATCCCCCACATGTATTACGAAAAGAAATTAAAAAAAAAAAAAAATGCAAAATATTACTCAAAAATAAAGAGATAAAGATTTGTAATAATATTTCGATTCAACGAGATATGTTATTACAAGAGTACTGTTTCATAAAGTTAAATGCATTAAAATTAATATTGGAGTATATCTCTACTTTAAATTTTTTTCTTCATATTTTAAGCTAATCGAAAATTGCGTATGATGGTTCATTTTCTTATTATTCCTCTGATAAAATTTAAGTTGTGAAGTGTTTCTTATGTTCGATATTAACATTTCTGAGTATGTTTTATAATAATGATTTAAGAATATGTAATGTATACAGAAAATACACAAAAGATTAATTTAAATAGGGATCACATTATAATACTCGTTAGAGTATTTTCCGACCTTTTAAAAATATTTTCAAAACTCGGAGGAAAAACGTAATTCTGCAGAAACTGTCATTATTTTTTTTGTGCACTTTCGGATACACACTTTTGCATTCAAACAGGTAAAATAATACAGATTTAAAGATGATAGTAGAGATTCTACAGGATTAACTTTATGTTCCGAATATCAAAATAACCGGTAGATGGGAGAATTAAGTGTTTTAATAATAATAGTAAGATGTATGAGTATATATATATATATAACACATCGATCAATAACTCCCGAGTCTAACATTGAAAACAACATTTTTTTTGCAAAATTTTTTTTTATTCATCAACATAACACCTTTTGTTAATCACCTTTTAGGGTGATACAATCGTTCCAACACTTTTCCAAATCTCCCCCCCCCCCCTTTTTTTTTCTTTTTTTTTCGCAAGAAATCTTTTTTGTTGCGAGTAAATAGAGATAAACAGCTTTCTGAATCATCGACTCGTTGCTGTTTTTGTTCCATCGAAAGCAATAGCGGCACCCACTTGGAAAAAACCTTTTTCACTTCACTTCAAAAAACCTTTTTCCTGGTCCGATCGACTTAAAATTTTGACACGTTTCAAGCAAAGGTTAGTACTCTAGAAAGACCTGGTTACTGGTTTACTACGAGCGCCATCGCTGGGTTAGTCTCGGGAGTTATTGATCGATGTGTTATATATATATATATATGTGTGTGTGTGTGTGTGTAATGATTTCAAGTAAAATTTACTTTTAAATTCAATATTTTAGAGTATTTTTAGTTCTTCCTACGCTGCTACAATAGTATTAATTTTAAATTCACTCTCTACAGGTTTCCAGTATTTTTTCCACGTTCGAAGCCTAATTAATTCAATTATTCAATCGAACCCCCAGTTACTTTAAAAATCACTAGCTTACCATTTTTCGAACTCAGTTCGCATTCTTCCCAGGACCTTTAGAAGCCTGTGTTTCCTATTTCTCCCTAAAACGACGCCCTATAATACCTAAGCTTTTCACACTGTCCATGTTAAATGTTCAGGTTTTGTATCTATTTTACCTACTTCGAAATCCCTGATTACACATACTTGGGGATAATATATGTCATTCCATTCTCACCTCCAGAGCGGTCAAGATATGCTAATCGCCACACTCCTTAACTTTCTATTACGTTTTTCTCAACAGTGTAAGGTGATAACAAACCAGTTTGTTCTAATGTTGTCATACTACTTGACACTGATTACAACACCAAGTTTAAATATATATATATATATATATATATATATATATATATATATATATATA
>BMAW01072498.1:0-17703 GCA_019974015.1 Nephila pilipes | reverse complement strand
ATGGAAATGCATGCCATAAATTAATTACATGAAAAGAATATTTATATGGAAAACTTTCACCATATTTTAATTTTAATAATTAATGTTTTTTAAGAATTTATTTAATTCTATTTGTATGGAAATAGGCATCTGCATTGTGTTTTATTCACTAAGTGAAAATGGTTTTTAAAGGCAAGAAAGAAGTGTTAACTTTTAGTAAAATCATGAAAACGACTTTCAAATGTACCTTGTAATAACTTGACTTTTGAAACATATTTGACAAAATTACTGTTATTCTCAGCACATTTACTCTGCCCTTTTATGCATTAAAATCAATTCAAATCCTCATTTTCTAATTCAGAGATGAACAGATTTAATATAATTTCAAATAATCTGGTGATATTTACTAAGTTAACAAGCAATTTATTCTTTCACTATAGGTATAAATTTAGATCATTAAGATGCCAAGTAATATCAACTAAAATGCTAAATGAAATATTCATTTGTTGTCTAATAACAGGGTTTTTCATCATGTATTTCATATTTCTGATTGAAAAAATTAGATACATCTTTTTCCATTTTCCAAAATCTACTCAGAACCTGCTCTTCAGTGATCCAGCGCGTTTCTCAATGACGGTTAAGATCATCATATTCCAAATCTAGCAATTCATAATATTTTATGAATTCTTGCCTGTTTAATATTCTTGCTTTAATTTTATTCACACATTTCAATAACGGTAACATTATATGTTGCAGATTCAAAGTTTCGACACTCTGTATCTCTTGACGAATGATTCAATGATATTTTAGCATAGGAAGATTAAAAAATATTTTCAAGGAATATCACAGTGCCATTGACTTTACAAATCATTGATGGGGTTCCATCACTTCAAAAATTGACAAGTTTGTAACATTCCACTTTTTGATTTTCTAGGCATGAGTTTACTTTTTCAATTACAAGTCTAATCCTCTTGTTTTACCATACAATGTCACCAGACTAGCAAGTTCTTCAAAGACGTTAAAATTACCATGAATTTGTTTTAAAATTGCTTAAAAAGGAATATCAAGCAAGTACGTTCATTGATCCAAAGCTGGAGGGAAGAAAGTAAATGAATGGTCAAGTTCTGTAATAGCTGGTGTAATGTTTGATTGTGGTTCGAAGATATAGTGAAATGAGTTACGCCTTTTAAAACTTAACAAAACTTTATTTAAAGATTAAAATAGGCTCGTAGCACTCCTAGGGAGGCCTAATCAACTGCTCCCCTGCTACTGAGATCTTTAACTGCCTCTACAAAAAAACTCACTTTTTCTCCCTCCTCTAGGGCGGTACTGCCAGCGCCGCTTAGCGGAGGCTCTGAAATATTGCTTGGAGGGGAGGGGAACACTACATCTCCCCACCAAGCTCTGACGTTACATTTGTGTACAAATTTAACTCAGCAGCTGAAACTCTCAAAATTAATACTCAAAATATTCACACAATGCAAAATTAGTTCAGTTATTAACCCAAAATGCACTATAATAATTATAAGAAAAGAAGCAATACTTAAAAGCGAATAATATTACACATTACAAATTATCACAAATCACACACATTATAAAACATTAATTAATATAAAGTTCTTGATTTCAAAATGACTCAAATTAATAAGATATTCTAAATGTAAAAGAATGGAAAAAACACATGAACTAGCACAAATACACATATAAAAAAAATCAAAAATATATCCTTGCGTTCAGCAATACTAGATGATGTTCACACTAAGCGTGATAACGCATCTGCATGAGGCATTTTAGCTCCCGCACAATGTTTCAGAGTTAGGTTAAATCTTTGCAGGGAGAATGCCCATCTTTGCAGTCTAGACGAATGCGGTGCACTTTTTGTTAAAAATGGGAGCGGATTATGATCCGTGTAGAATTCAATTTCGGTGCCGAACACCCACGATTCAAACTTTTTCAAACTCCACACAATCGCGAATGCTTCCCGCTCAATGGTTGACCAAGCTTGCTGGGCCTTGGTCAGTTTCTGACTCGCATAAGATATTGGGTAAGTCTTTTCATCCAATTTTTGGGATAAACATGCAGCAATGCCAACTGATGAAGCGTCTGAATGAATGATGTATGGCCGGTTCATCACAGGAGTATACAAGGAAGGAGCATCAGCAAGCGTACCTTTTAATTTTTTGAACACTTCTTCATGTTTATCAGTCCATGGAATTTTGTCGGAGACTCTCTTTTTTAGTTAACTCCGTGAGGGGATACACAAGCTCCGAATATTTGGGAATGTACTCGGGATAGTAATTGCACAAACCGAGAACACTACGCAACTCTTTCTTATTTGTCGGAGATGTTAAGTTTCTTATTGCACGCACCTTTTCAGGATCAGGCTGATGTCTTCCTGAACCTACAACGTGTCCTAAAAATTTCACATGGGGTTTCACGAAATCACATTTCTTAAGGTTCACAGTGAAGTTTAATTCTTCCAACTTCGATAAAATGATGTTCAAATGCTGCAAATGTTCACTGAAATTTTTCGAAAATATGGCGATGTCATCTATATACGCACGGGCGAATTCTCTATAAGGAGCAAGTGCTTTATTCATTACCCGTTGAAAAGTAGCAGATGCATTTTTCAGCCCAAAACTCATGACTTTAAATCTATACATTTGGCGATGAGTTTTGAAAGAAGTAAAATCTTTACTTTCTTCCGACATCGGGATTGCCCAATATCCCTTCAAAAGATCCAAAGTAGTTATTACGTTAGCTCTGCCAATCGACTGGATCAATTCTGTTGCGTCTTCCATAGGGAAATCATCCGTTACCGTTGCACAGTTCAACGCCCTGTAATCGATGCACAATCTCATGGATCCATCTTTCTTATTCACACAGACTACCGGATATGCAATCTCAGCGTTGCTTTCCTCGATTAATCCTAATTCCAATAATTCTTGGATTTGTTGATCTACTTTTCCCTTCAATGCTTCAGGGATCCTGTACATGAACGGTTTTTTCCGTTCGACGTTCGGCTTTAAATTGATTTTATGAGCATCAACCTTAGCAATGTTTACATTGCCAGTAAACAGTTTTTGGTGCTCACTTAACAATTCTTGCAATTTGGTTTCTTCCTCATCTTCCAGATGGCTTACATCAATATGCTCCAATAACTCTTTCATTCCGGGCCTCAGAGAAGTTGGAGTGGGAAGAACTTCACCAAAGTCTTCATCGTCCTCGAATATCACACCGATTGCATTAACTCTTGGGTAATACCTCCTTATTTTATTCACATGACAATGCCGAATTTTTCCATCACTCAATTTCACTTTATAAGAGTGAGGAGGATTCAAACCAACTATTTCTCCAGGGCCGGTCCACTGCGCGTAGAGCTTGTTCGTCGAATCTGGTATCAATAAGTATACTTTTTTGCCCATCTCAAAACTTTTGGAACGAGCTTTGCGATTGAAGTATCTTGCATAAGCTTCTTGTCTTCCGGAGGCAATTAATGACGCCTGCTCAGCAGCCATCTCTAAATTGATCTTTTGTTCTTGTAAGTAGTCAACCACGGATTTTCCTATGTTCAACGGAATGGCAATGTCGCCACACCAGCTTGATTTTAACACACTCAGGGGACCTCTAGCTGTTCGTCCATACATCAACTTGAAAGGTGAAACTCCTGTTGTGCAGTTCGGGACTTCTCTGTATGCGAAAAGCAAGTACGGAATATATTTGTCCCAATTACTTGGATCTGTCCTAATCACGTGGTGCAATGAATTTTTTAATACTCTGTTGTACCTCTCCACGAGTCCGTTCGACGCTGCGTATCCAGGAACTGAAAATCGTGGGGTACAGCCTAAGCGCTTCATGAATTCTTGAGTTAATTTTGAAGTGAAATTAGTACCCATGTCGCTAGCAATGACATTTGGAATTCCTGTCCTCATAAATATCTCCATTAACGCGTCGCATGTAGCTTTAGCAGACAACGATCGAAGAGGAATCGCTTCCGGCCACCTGGAATGCTGGTCTATCATAACAAGACAGTATTTGTGTTTTCTGGCCGAAGGTGGGTCAATCTCGCCAATTATATCAACATTCACGACCTCGAAAGGTAAATCTGGTCTAAGAACAGGGGTTATAGGTACTTTATCCGTAGCTTTCTCTTGGCTTCTTAATTGACAGTTATTGCAAGATTTGCAATACTCTAAAATGTCCTTCTTCAAATCAGGCCACCAGAAATTAAAACGAATTCTTTCGCTGGTCTTTTTGAATCCCATATGACTTCCAAAAACAGATTCGTGAGCCAATTTCAATACTTGAGGTCTTCTAATTTTAGGTAAAACCAGTTGAGCCTCCTTTTCTCCAGTTACTTTATCGTCGTGGAATAGTAGATCATCTCTCAAATAAAAATTTCCTTTTTTCAAATTAAATTGTTTCCATACAGCTTTCAACGTATCACATTTTAACTGCTGATCTCTTAATAATGCTCTTTCACTCACGCGATGTTGATATTCATTCTCTTCCTGCATGGGAAATAATATTTCCAAACATAAATATTCTTCATTTTCTAATATATGTTTTCCGCTTTCTGCCCTTCCTGTTGTAATGAAATCAGACTTCTGTCCCCCACAGCAATTTCCATAAATCTCCGATGTTGATTCATCGCTTGTGGTTTCGTTTGCATTCTCTTTCAACATTTGATATATATTTAATGGGATAATCGCTTGACCTTGGATTTTATCTGTGATCGCTGCTAATACTTGAATAGGTTTTGAAAATGCTTCGTTTTTCTTGTTCTTTATCCATAATTGAACACTGGAAAGAGAAGCTTCTATTTTTTCTCCGAATGCGCTTTTTAAAATTATTTTCCTTTCCTCATTATTTTCATCTGAAATGAGATCCGAGTTCAACACAGTTATCATCGATCCGGAATCAATTAAAGCCGTTGCACTCTTTCCGTTGACAGCAACTTCAACATATTGGAGATCACTCATAGCTAATTTTGGTTCGCTTGATTCTTTCTTATTTATGCTTTTTAAAAGGAACTCAGTTCGAATTTCTGCGGTCACTGCTTGATCATCTTGCTTGTGTCTATCGATGTAACCATTCACTCCCGTCGCTTTGTATCTTTTTGGACAGTTCTTCGCCAGATGTTGTAATCCACAAATATAACATTCTTTCGTTGATGTTTTTATTTCTTCCTTCTTTGGAGTTCTGGTATTTTCTCTTGAATGAGGTGGAATATATCTCCGCACTGGTAAATTTTTTTGTTCTTCCCATGGCGGACGTTTGATAAAAGCTGAATACTCTCTATGGAAATTTTCTCTCGGTCTTCTGTTGACACTCGCTCTGACATTTTCATAATCGTCTAATTTTGAGGCAATTTGATCCGGTTTTTTTAAATGTGTCCATTCGTCAATAAAATGATCGTACATTTCTGGCGGAGTTCTCCTTTTGATTTGGTCAGTAATCATCAAGTCGCACAAATCTTCAAAAGTGTTAACCTGTAAGCCTCGAATCCATTCGTGAAAATAGTTCGTCAGTTCGTATGCGAAATCACTCCAAGTAATATCTTGTTTTTTCTGATGCTTCACAAACATTTGTCTAAATTTCTCTGGTGTTAACTTATATCTTTTCAGGAGAATTTCTTTCACCTTATCGTAATCGTTCGTGATTTCTTCATTTTCACGTGCGATGATGTGTGCAACATCGTATGGCAATAATCCGATCAAATGAGAAGTCCAATTTTCCTTTTTCATTTCAACTCTTTTCGCTTGTCTCTCAAATAACACCAGATATAAGCTAATATCGTTGTTCTTCGGATCGAATTTTGGGAGAAAGTTTTGCAGCTCTACTTTCGATTTAAAAACAACTTCTGAATTAGTTGTTTCGCTTATTCTAATTCTTTCGTTTTCTAAGCGTAATTTCTGGATTTCAAATTCCATTTCTTGCGTGCGTTTCCTTTCATCATCTTGTCTTTTCTTTTCCTCTTGTCTTTTCCATTCATCATCTTGTTCTTTTCTGTGTTCTATCTGCGTATTGAGCAATTCTCTGACAAACTCTTCCTCATACCCTTCCAATTTCAAAATAGCATTCCTCAATGTCATTACTGTCATCTCTGAAACATTCTCGATGCCCATTTCTCGAGCGACGTATTGCAAGTCCTCTTTTTTCCCTTTCGCTAGGAAAGCCATTGCGATTCGCAAATCCACGGAATCAGAATTTTCACAAAATTCACTCAATTCCGAACAAACTCAAAACTCACTATATTCTGTCGACTGCGCCAGTGTAATGTTTGATTGTGGTTCGAAGATATAGTGAAATGAGTTACGCCTTTTAAAACTTAACAAAACTTTATTTAAAGATTAAAATAGGCTCGTAGCACTCCTAGGGAGGCCTAATCAACTGCTCCCCTGCTACTGAGACCTTCAATTGCCTCTACAAAAAAACTCACTTTTTCTCCCTCCTCGAGGGCGGTACTGCCAGCGCCGCTTAGCGGAGGCTCTGAACTATTGCTTGGAGGGGAGGGGAACACTACAGCTGGGATACGTCTTGACAGAGTTTCTCGATGCGTCTCATAACTATTTGTCTCGATAAATTAATTTCGTCTACTTTGCTTTCAGTAACTTTAATATGAAGATGGATTGTAAATATTTGAAGACAAGGCTTAGTGATTTATTTACCGTCAGGAAACTGATTTTTATCGCCAATGCTAAAACAACTTCATATGACGCATCTGTCACTTGAAAGTGTTCTTAACTTACTTTAACAAATATAATTCGTCTTCTGATTCTTTCTTTTTTGTTAATTATATATTCTTTTCGTAATTTAGGCTCAAGAACTAACATTATTTTTTTCTTCAACCAAGTCTTCTGCTATGTTTTATAGTATATATTAAGACCATGTGTTCTAATATGTTAAAAAGTATTTTTAACGACAAGTCAAAATAGTTTTCCTGATGAATTTGCTATAAATAGTAACTTTGGCTTATATGTAAATAATAGTAGCAGAAAAACGTACAGAAAACGCAAATACATAAAATGCTCTCATGAAAACTTTGTTTTGAAACTCAACAATACGATGGCTGACTCAGAACTGACTGAAATTCCACTTTTAATTACTTAATGTGTCACGTTTGGCCCAAGCACCTCTCTTGGTTTACATCATGGGCAAACACTTCCATTGCCTTCCTGCTTCTCGGATCTGTTCCCTATAAATCATATCCAAGACCAGAATTAATATGTCTCTCCCAAGATAATATCAAGAGCATGTTTATCAAAATGTTACATCATACTACCGTCTACATCGTGGCAGGAAGAAGTACAGTGTCCTATTGAAAAAGATTGATTTGAGGCACATAACTGCTTCAATAATGCTTTGCTTCTTTAATTTTTAGAACTTGTATTTTTCATATATTTCTCGACGTGAATTACATTTCACTTCATTCCAATGTTTTCTACTTGGGTGGCTATTTTTGTTACTGTGAGTATAAATATTCATCATAGTATGAAGAATCTTTACGTTAAAAATAGGTGAAAGAAACAAATGTTTATTGAAGATAAGGGTTACAAAATCGGAGGAATTGGATTATTCATTCCAGGGTTCAATCGTAATAAAATGAGGAAGTCAATCACGTTTTGGTCCGTCTGTAACCTTAAAAGGCGTTGTATGGAATGAAAAAAACAATTGAATGAGTGTCTTGTGGTATTTCTTGTCAAATGGCCTATAACTATATGGCTGAATTGTAATATACAAGGATAGTGACTAATGTGATGTATAGTAAAAGACAATCTAGTACTTGTCCTAGAAGGAATTTTCTTTCTCTTTCTTTACATGCTTTAAGATAATTTACAAAAATACGTACCTTGTATATAGTACGGCCGGCAACGTAGTGGGTTAAAAAATTTCGTCTTCGTAAAGCTGTACACCACGATCACAGTATCACTATTGCCCTAAAAAGAGATATAGATATCGAAGGAAAAGACATCCCAGACCAAATCTCTGTTGAGGTTCAGTATGACACATAATAACAAACACTATATCCCTACTCCTATCAGAGAACTCCAGTCATGTCTAATTTTATAATTAAGACGCCGTTGGAAAAGGATTTCGTCCTTTAAGAACTATTCATATCTAATCAGTTTAGTTTTAAACTTATTGACGATACACAGACTTGATCTTATGGATTATGGGGGTTATAGGAAAGCGATGGACAGAAGTTTCTAGACAGAAGTGACACTAAGACAGAAGTAGCAGGCATTGGAGTAGAAATGGTTATCTCAGATCATGGCTGCCAATAGTTTTGTTGACGCCTTCTGAGCGAGAAACATATCAGATTATAATAAGCAATAAATCCATTACTGGGAAAATCTGTTTAATATCCTTATTCTTTTACAGTTTAGTGTCAAGTTTGCCTGATGAAGCTCTGATGCTGAAATATGTCGTTATTCATCCACATACCAGCAGAAATACCTTCCTTAATATTATTTTCAGGATTGATATGCAAAGACAAATCGCTGCCTTCAGAACAGAAGTTGATCAAGTTTCTCTCCTTCTGCACAACAACTTGTTTCACACAAACTATTACCAACTGAAACTCCATACAACTCTTTAACCCCAAGAGAGCGTAGGGTAAATCGGTGTCAAGTATGAAAAACCGTACCGATCAAACCATATTACCAATTTTAAGGTCCATAGAGCATGTTTTGTTTAGTTTTAGTATTCCTTCAGTTTGCTTAACATTTACTACCTTATACTCCTAAACCGAAGCATTTAGTTTCTTAACAATTGTAGAAGGAATAATATTAATAGGAGAACCCGTATCAATGTTCAACAGTATATTATTGAATGAACCCGAGTTATCTTTTATACTGCTTCCTTTATTTTGTACGATCGTTTTACTTTTTATATATCCGGATACAAGTAATTGTCATTGTTTTGGTCGTGTTTGAGGGGTTGTTTCAGCTGTAGACGGCTTATTAACTCACATATATCCCCAATGAAAAGCATTCATGATTCCTAACTGCGTGCAAAACTTACAGAAGTTGGAGGATAAATGTTGTACCCCTCGTGTCGTGGAAGCTTTTGAGGACTTCGTGTAATTAATATGTCTATATTTTAGTTAATTAATTTTAACCTTGCATTCGTAAGCCTTGTGGCCTAGTTATTGGCAGTTGTAACAATGAATTTGAGACTGTTTTCCTATCTCGATATTCGCAGTAGGTACTCGATTAAAAGATTCTGACTGCCTCATTTCTCTTTTAAATATTTCATACACTCTCAACTTCGTTTTAAATTCTACTATAGAAGTGCACCTAAATAACATTGTTTTGTTTTATGATGGATCGTTTATTCCTTTAATAACATAAATTATTAAAGCTTATTCATCAGCGTCACTTTGCTGAGAAATTTCTTTCATTGAGTAAAAATACTTCAAAGGCGATTATTACTTTTCATTTTACGTTTTTGTAACATTTCATGAACATCAGCAGAATTGAAGATATTTTGAACTCTTCAATTAACAGTTCTTTTAATTGTTTCCACGAGTTAGTACGGGATTCACTCCTAATCACTACAAAAGCGTTTCCCCTAAGACATTGTTTTGCATAAATAAAATTATGAACTTCAGAGAACGTGAGTAACTCAGCTTGGGCTTCAAAATTTTCAATCCAATTTAAAACATTTTCATGTATTTCACCCTTAAAAGGAGTTACTATGCTCTCGGTGTCTTTAAAACTCACAATTATTTTTGCTCACATTTAGTATTTACACTATTAACACTGCTATCTATTTTAAAAACATTATCATCACAGTTTTTATTTTCTTATTACACTGATTGCATTTCCTCAATACATTTGTTTCTTCTTCTGATATATCATCAATCGATAAGAAATTTTTAAATGTTTCAAAATCGCACAGACCAGTTATAATATTTTTCGCTCTTTCAGATTCCGTCCCTTCACCTGCGATACTTAGAACCACACAAATTTTAATTATTTCATTTAAAGTAAACTTATCTACTGTTTCTTTTTTTATTTCAAAGAATTCACTATCTCCAATTTCAAAATTAAATCCTTCAAAATTCATAACTCTGTTACGATTTAATCGCGAATTTTCATTTTCAAAAATTAATCTATCTAGCAACTTAATCGTTGAGGATTTGCGTTGTTTCAGGGCAACACGAATTATTTAAATATCACTCAAATACATTTTTGATACATTAAAATGAAATATTATTAAAGTTATTTCAATAAAGATACCAAATTTTACTTAAACCACAAATTCGTATCAAATTACTAACTGACACTTTGACAATTGAATCAAATTTAATAAACATTTTAATTTCAAATTTTAAAATAGTCTTTCTAGTTGTCCCCACAAGTATCATCGTTTAAAAATTCAACAAAATTTCATCAAAACCAAGAAAGGAAAAAAAATATTTCAGGAACACTAATGATAAAAAGTTCTCAACAAAAAACAAAAGCCGACTGAAGAGGAGAAGGTAAAACAATGATCTGATTCCTTGTATTTTATCCTTTCTTTCCAATATCGAAGACTTGCAGAAAGACCAGCGTCCATAATCCCCGGCCAGTAAACAGGCGAGAAGTTTAGATACGATGACTTTGAATTGCAATAGGGTCCACTATTTTGTACTTCTGTTTGCTTTTTGTCTCAATTTTGCTGATTAAAAATTTCATGTTTCTCGACTTCTTTACATCGGGGTTTCCATAAGGGTTTTTTTTATACCTTCCGCCCGGTATTAATCTGTAGACTTACATCAGAGTCGATAGCTATCTTTCAATGTGAAAAGTTCTTATCTATTTCATATCTCTTAGGTCATTATCTAATAGGTCATTATAAATATCTTTTTTATATTATATATATATATATATATATATATATATATATGTGTGTGTGTGTGTGTGTGTGTGTGTGTGTGTGTGTGTAATGCAAGTTAATTATGATTCTTTAAATTTTTTATCCTGATTTTAAAATATATAATTAATAGAAGCATAAGTTTATATTATATGAAGCATATATTTTATGTTGGATAACTTTACATAAGAGTGGCATAAAGCGTATATAAAACATCATCAATTTCTAATGGAATTATATATGAAAATCTTGTGTAATGTACAATATTGATGTATTTTATATTCTTATTTCACGACAAATATTCTTCTTTTCGGAGTCAGGAAATAATGTAATAAGCAGGGAAATTTACATATTTTTAATCTTAGAAATCTAATTTATAGTATAAAATAAACATCTATTAGAGTTTCATCTATTTTGTTTTCTTTAAATCGAGGATTTATATTGCTTTCTTTTCACTTCTGATGCTTCACTTTCAAGCAATACGAATGTGTCTGTGCTTAAAGAATGAAAGTCATGATAATCTACATGACTTTTAAATAAATTTATTCGAAAATTCGAGAAGTATTTTGGTATTAATTTTCCTTTTTTGAAAAGAAAAAAAAAAAATTCTATCGCCTTTTTGGACATACGACAAAACACTTTTGTATTGTATATTTTACTTTGCACATTTCAAATGTGTAGTAAGCTTTTCATTAAAAAATTAAAATTATTTTAAAAAATTTAATTATTTTATTGCATTTTGGCTCTGAAAAAATATTTCATTTTAGGATTCTTGTATGAGGTGACATTGATCGAAGCTGACCAAAAAGCAATGATGGTTCTGTAATAAACTAACTAATTAATTTATTTAATAATTAAATCAATAGATATCTTTTTATTTTTTTTACTTACTTACCTATTCAAATTCTAACATAAAAAGTTTCTAGTCAAATCATTATAAACCAGTATATGTTTTATACACGAGAACTATTATCCGTATTTCATATCATGTGTTGAGAAGTAATACAAGTTAATTTAATTGTAGTATTTGTAATGTTTAGGTTTGTGGAACTCATCAAGAAAATCTGATATGTTCAAATTTATTATAAAGGAAATGGAACAAGATACGCAAAGGATGATCCAGCAGAGTAAAAAAGTATGTATTTTTCCTTAGCAAATCTTCTGATATTGATAGATATTTCTATTTTGTTACGCTTCATGTCTTAAAAAAATTAATGCATCAAGAGATTTACTGACCTGATTGCTGGTGATATACACCTACTAATTTAAAATTAAAATTTGAATATTAAAATTGTATCGTAGTTAAAATAATTGCTAAAAAATGTGAGACACTTGCAAAAGCTTCCGGATTTATTCAACCTGAAAAAACGTTATATTATTGTATCAGACGCGTTCCCTTTTTTATTTAACTCTACATCCATCTTAAAGTCTATTTAAATAGCCAATAAGTTCTAAATCCCTGTTAAGGATGCGCACCGACACCACACCCTTTACTATCTATCAAATAATGTGAAAGATATATATATATATATATATATATATATATATATATATATATATCGAATTCTTCTTAACTCACTTAGTCCTGGTTTTTGTTCATGTATTTTTGTTCGTGTAAAGGTTTAGCTTACCAAATCATTCATTCAAATTTAACCACTTCTCGATTTTATCAGATTCAATTACGTTTATTTTGATAAGAAATCACTTCTAGCGAATTTTATACAAGTAATTACGATGATATTCATTTCAACCTAAAACATCAATCATTTTTTGTCATTTTCTTCCATATCTCTACTCTCTTCTTTCAATAGGATTTCTTTTATACACCACTGCTTTTAATTAATTAACATGCTTCCTCTAATTTACCTAGTCATTTTTTCAATGAAGAGAAAACCGCGATGAGCCTAACATCGAATACTAAATTATTATGGTATCTGATTAGCTGATAAACTTAATTTATATAGATAACTAACTTCTAAAGGGAGATTTCGCTGTTTAAGGTATTGTTTCCGTCTATTCCCTCTCTGATTTTCTTATATTATAAAAACTGTTGCTTTTAAGTTTTATGAAATTCCGCTTATAAGAATTTGAACAATGAAGGATTAAAATTAGATACAAAAATGTTATATTTGAGAATGGTCTCTTATCAAAAAAATTAAATTTTGTTCATGAATTGTTTTAAAGATATTTAATATCTCCGTATTCTTGAACCTCTAAGTTCCAAAATTTATTGTAATTATCTACGGATATTCTGAAAATATATTGCTAAAAATGTAAGAAAAGAATCATTTGCTTTTTCTTTACTGGTGATGTCTGATTTAATTATTTAATTATTTTCATATGCAATGTTATAAAGAGAAAAATATTGCACAAAAACTGTTTCTTTTAACTTAGAGCATTTATATATATATATTTAAAGAATAGGCTATTACTATAATAAAAACAAAAAAAAAAGCAATGAAAGCATTAATGCTTAAACTAATGAGAAAACCACTTTGATGATTGGTTATATTTTTTTCAAAAATTTAATGTTGATAATATGAAAAAGTTAGAGATGAATAAAGAAAACAAAAACAATTAAAAGATTTGAAAAAACGAATGCAAAATAACATTTTGTCATGACACATATATTCAATTAATTAAACTTATGTTTTATTGAAAAAAAGTTAGGAATATTTTTTTCTAAAGGAACAATTCAATTTAGCCGAGTATAATAATTACATAACAATTCTTCAGAAATAATAGAGGTGTAACCGAGTCTTCAGTAGTCTTACACACACGACCTGTGTTGTTTCTTTCATTGATTTGAGGATTCGAGTCCTGAAGACATTAAAGGCAGCTGTATAAAGAGAATGATTGTTGTTAAATCTGTCAAAGCCTTATGCTCAATCTTCGGTTAGGTGTGGAAGCTTGGACAAGGGTTTGCATCTCAAATGGTGACTTTTGACCGCTCAAAATTACGAGGTCCATTACCAATAACCGGTTGCTTCTATATGCGACGTTAATAAATCATTTTTCGGGTGAAGAAATAAAACAGTCTACTATTTATTGTTATTTTAAAATAATATTTATTACAATTTCCAAATGCATAACACATTAGAGAATTTTTACTCTTTGCTTTTTAAAAAAAAACTATTCGCATCATTTTTAATTATATATTGGTCATTCAGTCTGAATTCTTAAAAAAATTTCTTTAATCAACATTATTTTTATGAGAAAAAGTAACAAAAAATTTAAACTAAAATTTATAAGCTTTTAACTTCTAAAATATCATAGTTTTTTTTTTATTTGTATATTTAATTGGTTACTTATAATGTATGCATAAATATTTTGTATTACAAAGTATGCTTATACTACAGTGTGGTGTATTTGGATATTATTGTTAAATATTATACAAATTTTGAAATATTTTCTAGCTTGGA
Organism: Nephila pilipes; assembly: GCA_019974015.1. NCBI lineage: Eukaryota > Metazoa > Arthropoda > Arachnida > Araneae > Nephilidae > Nephila > Nephila pilipes. The sequence goes on along the minus strand of BMAW01072498.1, from coordinate 3,439 downwards.
AAACCCCGAATGCAGGGTATTTACATCCTAAATTTAAGGAATCTGACATTTCTTACTGCTACTCATAGGAAAAGTATGTAATTGCTATGATATTTTAAGTTAATGTTTTCCTTATGGCACAGCTTAATTTCATGCAGATGGTTGAAAGAATTTGTAATGGCTTCACAAATAAGCACCTTTAAACGTGTTCCTATTTTCAATGTTATATTTTAGATCCCTAAATTATCAATTAATCAAATAGTTTTAGTTAAATCTTGATTATATATGCATTAATGTATGATCAATTCGGCTGTTCGTTTCGTAATAAAAAATGATACGTTAAGATCCATTAGATATACGATTATCTAATGAATATAGTTTCTCAAAGAAGTATTTTTAATGTAAATATTAGATGAATAATCGTTTAAAGGATCTCATGAAAATTTGCATTCATGTTAAAAGGATAAAAATGAAATGATTTACAAATATGGGTGTGTAACAATCCGATCCAAAGATTCAAATATTAGCGTATATTTTTCGTCCCAAACACTGATATCTTACTTAGATATAAGCATAAGGATTAGATTGAGCTACTGTACATTCTAATGGACCAAATGAAGTTATATTCAAAGTGAACATGTTTTTAGTGAGCATATTTTGCCTAGTATGTTAAGGTTTGCAAAGAATCTTGGGAAAATAACTGATGTAATGTTTACATCCTTAAGTGAAAATACCGCAGCCAGAATTTTAATTATCTTCTTCAGTGACACTTGCAAAGCTTTTGTAAAATAATAGTTGATATTCTAGAAAATTAATACATATTAAATTTACAGTTCTCTTAGAAATATTTTAAGATTGAGTTTGTTTTCGGAAATTATAAGAAAGTTTTTCTAATAAGGAAAATTTCGAACTGAAACATTATTCTCTTTCTTTTGTTAAGGCATTAATCAAATAAACTTTTTCATACTTTTAAAATTTACTCGTGTCACAATTTCACAGCTGATTTTTGAGGACGATTTAGAAATATAGAATAAAATTTCATAGGCTGTAATTCATATAAAATCAAGCCCTTTTTACAAATTCACCGTGTGATGAATGAAACGTTAAGGACCTTTAATGTTATATTCAAAGAAAGCGGTCTCTAGAAATACACGAGAGATTTTTCGAAAGTTAGTTTCATTATTTGTTTTCAGAAGGAAAATTTATTGCATATAATGAGTAAACCTTGTCTTCAGAAACTATATTCCGTGCAATATTTTTTGGCATCGTCCCAATTGACATTGATGCAATGTCGTAACGAGCAATCAGCTTAAGAAACCCACTCTGATAAAATTCGATGCCATTTGATGCAAAGAATTGTAGCACAGACTACTCCATCTAAATATTGTTTAGGTAGGACCTGAGTGAGACCAATACCTAGTATAGGCACCAACGCACGGGAGCATTATTCGCCTATCCGCTAACATCATGTCCTGTACACTAGCAATGTTGTTTTTATTCAAGAATGTGGACGGATTCCCACTTCGTTCTTAATACTCTACACTCTGCCTACTTTCACCGAACATGCAACACCAGCGTCTAACCATTTGATGAGGCATGACATGTTTACGCAAGGTTTGTTGGCGTTCATGGACGACTAATCCTACGTGCTTATTCACATCGAATAATGTTTCCTTTTCCATTACCGAACACGTTGTTAATCATTTCTCAGGCACACCGATCTGCTGTTACTCTCTTTTCTAGTAACTTTGCGCATGCGTCGTTCCTACTCCTCTGACGCTACTTCCGTCATTGAACTAGCAAAGGGTGGGGATTCTTATGGTTGCTCTTTGATTCATCTGGTGTACCATGTGCTCATTCAAAAAATATCACGAAACGTACATTCGGAACATCACTCGTACAATTCATTATTTTTATTTCGCTGTGAAACTAGAACATTTCAAAAGTGTAGCGTATGTTACTGAATTCGGGAAAAAATAATTTATAGCCAGGTGTATTCCTTATTTTGCCGCCATTTTTTCCCACCATAGAAATTAGTTATTACTTTGAAGAATTATCCTAATTATATATTATCTTCATTTTGTTTCTTACAACTCAATTTTCTTTACAATCCTCTGTCATTCCCCTTCCCTCCAATTTCGACATCGAGTGTTTTGGAATTCCTTTACGTATAGTTTTCAGTCAGGTAAGATTTTAGGATTTTTTTTTTTTATTTTTGAGCATCATGACGCGTTTTTAAATCAACATGCGTTTCAAAATGTTCCACAAAAATAAGAATGGTCTGAAGTGAGTCCCTTGAATATGATGTGTCTGATGTGTGAATAGCGACAGTTGCTCAGGAGTCTAAATATCAGATATGGATGGGAAATACACACGTGGATAGTTCTCGGACTTCCTTTTCAATGAATTTGTTGGTCAAAATTATTTCTATGAGACATTCTTAGACTAAAACATATCATTTCCAAAAGTACCTTAATTACTCTGCACCATACATTATTTGTAGATATCATTCAATGAATATCGACCACAATTTAAGACACGTTTGAACAAAAACGAGATTTCTTTCTTAATAATCACTGATGGATAATTAAATCCACTCTATCTCGATCCAAAACAAACATACCAATTCTGAATTAGGATCAACTAACAAATTTCTTAGCTTATCAGTTTTCTCGTTTGATTCTGTCACTTCATACAAACAGCTGATTCTTAACAAAATGCTTGAAATAGAATTCATTTGAATACATAAAACAATTCAAAGAACTTCAATACAAATTATAAATCTATGTCAGCAAGTCGTTATCCTCTATATTTTTTCATTTTCCTTTCAGTTTAGTTTATTTATACATCATTATCTCTAAATCACTACAATTTGCATTTAACTAATCACGTTTCATTTATTTGAGAAGAAATTATTATTTTATGCTATTCGAATTAATATACAAGTCCCCGAGGTTAATGAAGAGAAAATCAAGCTAGCCCAACTTCACACCTTCCATATAGTGCCATAAACGGATTTGTTATTCCTTCTGTTGTCAGGAGTTAAATATTTCTAGGTATGGTTAAAAGATATTTAAAATACAAATCTATTAATTGATGCGGAATTGACTCTTTCATCTAATCGTTTTGTAACATCTAACATTTATTAATTTATTATGATTTCTTCTATATGCTACAGATAATTTATATTAGAAATAATAAAACATTGCTCGTAATTTCATTATTCCTACAGCAGCTGCTCTAATGTAAGTCTTTCCGGTTTGATTTCCCACGGATTTTGGTGCAATGCTAATATTTTTCATTATTGAAAAGTTTCAAACTATTTTCAGAATCTACAGCAGGTTCTCAAGCCTATTTCCTTTTATCAACCTTTGGGACAACTTTACGAAGGTATTTGATAAGAGAATCTCGCTTTGGGGAAGAGTAATAATATATGTAAATTAGCCTAACTGGAAAAAAA
>BMAW01072492.1:0-24087 GCA_019974015.1 Nephila pilipes | reverse complement strand
AAGTATAATTTTCTTAGATATTTTCTCCAATACCTTGGAGCATCCAAAAAATTACAAGAATTTATGTCCGGTAAAATATTATACATAATTTCAAGAGCAAATAAATTATATATAATGAATGTATTTGATATTTTTCAGTTAGTCACCAAATGTCAGTCCTATGAATTCTCAATTTCAAGTATTTTTTCCTACTGTGCAATATTCATCTGTTTCTCAATTTCATACTGGCCAATGCCGGATCATCGATGGTGAAGTTCACATAATTCGATGCATAAGAAATTCCGAAATTTTCAAAATCTTATCGCTTTTATTCTGAATGAGAATGAAGTTGATGCTGCACAAAACCAAAATTGCAGCTACAGAGAACTGAGTTATTATATAATACTATTTGTTTTACGAACGTCATCCTTATAAAAACAAGATAGTTATTAACAACAACTTGTATTACTCAACCGCAGTCAAGTGACCAGGACGACCCCTGAATAGGCATTCCCCTCTCCTTACTTCAACATTTGCCAATGTGAGAACTTGGAGCCTCGACAGATATAACATACATCAAATCCACTAAATAATGGTATTTAAGGGAATCAGGACTCGAACCCATGACTCGACAAAAACAACGCCATGACCATTCAGCTATCTCGACCAGTAATTACGTAAGAATAAAATGAAAGAGGGGAAAATATTATCAACAAAATACGTAATATTTTATTTGTCCGACACATACAATCAAGTACAGTTTTGCAGAGACTTAACTATTTTGTAGTTACTTAAAAATGTCTTCATCTTTTTTTTTTTTTTTTTTTGCAAAGATTGTCGAAAAACAGAATGTTCATTCGATCTCCGGATCCGAAGCCAGGAACGTTCGACATAATTGTGCGCCTCTGCATCGCTATTTAGGATCTGAGTAAACGGAGACTCAATGAATCCCCACTCAGGTAGGTATTCAAGAAGATATATGATTGTTATTGTTCAAAAAACAGATAATTAAGAAAAGTCAGACTAGTTTCACTCTGTTTTATTGAATTACAACCATCACTATGAATGCGGGTAGGCTACTAACTCGCGGCCTCAATCCAATATTATAATTGAAAAATCTTCTTATACCACTAACAATAAATTTGGATCTGAGTCGAAAATATTACTTATAAACTCAGTCTGAGTCAAATATCATCTTTCCGATGAACATGTAACTTTCCCACACCAATTTCATGCTTATAATGAGAATCTTCTATCTCCTCTTAGTCCTTTTGAACGTCGCTTTTCTATATTTCGTCATTTACTATTCACTACACTTTTATATATTTAGCAATGTAGATTTACATAAGACACATTTTATACACAAGATGAGGTACTTGAATCAGATAGCGTTACAAAGAAGCCCAAAAGATTAACTGAAAGGAAGAAAGCACAAGAATCCAATGCAGTACATGAATATTAAAACAAATAGTTTTGTTTTCTCTTTTGTTTTTAGGAGAAATCACGAATTTGAAAGAATTCTACATTTAAAAAAATTAATTGAATTGATAAGATTGAAGAGATCTTTTTTATATTTAGAAAAATTGATTTTTAATTGTTCAAATGATCCAAGGGAATCAGAATATTTTCGTTAATTTTATTTTTTAAATGTAAAAAAAGAGTATATTTATGTTTAGTTACAAAATGGAAAAAAAAAAAAAAAAAAGACTTCGTTGAGCAAACAAAAAATAATATATGTTCAATGTCGTGATAGCAATGCAGCGCTTTGACTAATGTTTTATGTAAGAATGGGAAAATTTTCCATTAAATTAAATTATAATGAATATTTTTCGAATTAACTATAATGCTGATCTTGATATGTGTAAATTGTTTTGCCCCGAACTATAACATTTATTATGTTAAAAACACATTCAAGGACTCTGTCAGAAAATTAAAAATGTCCAATTTTAATTTTCAATTATAATGATAAAGCGAATGTAACTGTACATGAACCGTAAAGTCGCTGCATTGATTACTATCATAAAATAAATATTACATATCTAATTATCAATTAACATAATTTACATTTTACTCGAATTTTTTCATACATCAGCTACATGAAAATAAATTATTAGAAGTTTTCCCTGATACTGAATTAATCATTTATGGCTTAATTATGTTTTTTTTTTTTAAATTTTTTTTTTTGTTACCAATAATAACTTATTTCCCCCCCCCTTCATTTTCATACGCTAAGAAAGAGAAAATTAGAATTGGTTGAAGTAATATGTTCGAGTATTGTTTGCTTCATTCGAAGGCAACGAATATTATTGAGCTGAAATAAATTTCACTTCATTATTTCTATTACGCGTTGCAATATAATTGAAGTAAGAACTTAATTTATTGATAGTATAAATTTCATCCATACATTTGAATTCAAATTTTAAATGACAATATTTTGTTTATAATTATTGCAAAGGTTATAATGCTTGAATTTCATGAAATGTGTAACTCATATAGAAAAAAATATTAACTAAAATTAAGTTAAATTAAAAAATAACTTTTTGATAATTTTAATTCAGGGTATCATAATGAATAGATTAAAATTTCATAGTTTTTGTTTCTCGAAATAGTAATTTGAGTTTTGTTATATATTTAAGGAACAAAATAAGAAAGTTTAATTAATTAATTTCGAAGAAGTTCAATATTAATTTAATTCAAATTAACTCTTCTCTCCTTTGACTTAATTGAATTAAAACTTATTTTTATAAACATCTTTTCAATAACACGAATTTCTTAGAAAATTGAAAAAAAATGACATAAATGAAATTAAATTTAACATTATCAATAAATTTTTACAAATACACAAAAAATATTCCTGAAGCGAACAGTTTATTAGCATTTAGTATATATATATATATATATATATATATATATATATATATATATATATATATATATATATATATATAGTTATATTGTGAATCTTAAATCTTTCTCCATCATTTACCAATTGTCCCAATTTACAAGTTGATATAATTTGAAATGGCAATTTCATTTCAGAAAGAAACTATAAATGTTAGCCAAAAATGAGCATTCCTACTAGCTAAGTGTACTCTTTTCAAAACAAAAAAAATATCCAAGCGCCATCTATTGCAGACAGTCCGAAATGCGTTAATAATTTAAAAAATTAAAATGAAATTTTAAAAATCAATTAATGTCAACACAAAACTGTAACTTTGGCTATATTATTATATAGAAAGAAACATATATTTCTTATTTATTCAATTCTACTTGAATCAATAAATTTTTTCTTGTAATATTTCATCTCCTATGTACTTCAACATCGAAAATCAAATGTCCATTTTTTATAAAAATGAGAAATGTGGTGTTTTTTTAAATGAAATTAAAATTTTAAATACTCTATCTAATAAACTATATGTGCTATATTCATAGTAATTTACACTATTATGAGAGCATTTCTTCTACCTCAAAATATATTCAGACTTTGGGGCCTATCCTTCAACATTAACCGAAGACAGCCTTAAAACAGATCATGCTGCAGACATTTCACTTCTAATTGAAAGTAGGATGGACAGCCAAATAAATTATGTAATATGGAAATGCATCAAGATCTGAAAAACACTCCTGTAATTTTCATTGATGAATTGTTTTCATGCGAAAACAGTATAAATTCCCGGGATCGACTAAAATAGACGACGGCCCGTCGTTTGCCGATTCCTGGAATAGAGAATTATGTGCGAGATGCTGATCAAAATTTATATGGAAAAGGAGAAAATTAAAGTTCCCTTTCGACACGCCAACACCACTTTCCGAACGTTACGTTAATGCTATGGAGTTTTCTACTAAATCTAAATTGTTTATTTTAATTGCGTATCATAACGTGTATTTGAAAGAGCATACACAAGGAAGGTTTTACTGGATTTACCTTTTTTAGGAGTTTTGTAAGTATTTTTAAACATTTATTAATGATCTGAAAACTCATATCCGACCCACTAAATAATACTTTCAATAATATGAAAAAAAGCAACCCCTGAGAAACCTTCCTTTTTTATGTTCCTCCAAATGCTTATTTTTCTTTTAAAAGAATAATTAAGATTTCCGTTGTCATTTGAGTAACCACCAAAGTAAACCAAGAAAAGGTGGTAAAAATGACATTCTCCGCGACAGTGTGGAAGCTAAAGTTAACTTTAATCCTTCCCGGGTCTAAGAAGTCTCATCAGGTCATCTCCGTTTCTGTAGCATTTGAGACTGAAGCACCAATTACTAGCCAGTGTCGTAGTGAGATTTATTTGAGTACCTAGCCTATTTAAGCTTTAAACTTCGTATCAGTGTCTCTCTAAGGCAGGACGGGTTCCAAGTATCCAGGGTAATGCGAGGTGAGTGAGCTAGAGAAAAAGTGAAGCTCTGGTTAAAGCTTGGTTTCCTATTGGTCGTTGGTGGAAGGTAGGAGAGAAGCTTGCTTCTGATTGGGCGTGGGCGTGTCCATCTGTTCAGATTTTCTGGGCTGATATTTCTAAAAATAAGTCTTACGTTAAAAGATTTTTGAGGTATTTTTGAAATTATATTAGTGACGATACAATTCCTTGCATGGAAATATTGAGCTTTTCAGTGTTATTTTCGGTGTTTTTTATCTTTTTACATGCTTCAAGCAGTTGTGGGAATGACCGGATGAGGTTCTAGATTTCTTTAATGGCGTGAAGAAAACTGAAGTTTTCAGGATCTTGATTTTCTTGGTTTGGATTACTTCCCTGTTTTGATTTTTCTTGTGAATTTTTTTCTTCTTGAATTTCTTTCTCAGTGTTGCAGACATCTGCGTAGCTTGTGTTTTTTCTGATGGTTTTGAAATAAGTTCTTTGTTTCTATTGTTGGTTATTATTGTTGACTTTCCTTTTCTGGGTTTCGGGAAACCTGGGCATTCCTCTCAGGATGCAATGTGGCCGGTTTGCTGGCAGTTAATGCATTTGGGGTTGGTCATTTTTTCCTTAACTGTGCAGTCTCGAGTAATGTGGCTTTCGCCACACTTGAGGCATCTTGGCGTGGTGCTGCAGTTTTTGGATGAGTGATGGAAGAAATTGCATCTATAGCATTTTTCTTCCTTTCGTATGGTACTATTTCAACTTTTAAGTACATGCATTGTTTAATATTGTATATTTCTTCTAATTTTCCTCGACGGGTAACTTCAAGCATAAAAATGGGTAGTGTTCTTTTTGTCTTAAACCGTCTCAGTTGGGCTACTTTTTCTATTTGAAATCCTTTGCTTTCAATATCTGTCTTGATTTCATCGACGTTAGTTGATGTTGGTAATCCTTTTAAAATAAATTTAAGAGGCCTTTTTGATGGTGGGTTGGTTACATAAGAATATATTTTGTCTTCTCTTAGGTAGGAGGTTAGGTTTCTCTTAGGTTTGTCTTCTCTGTGGCAGTCGCTGCTACTCGGAAATAATTTTATGAAGTCGCGTGCAAGCACGGCTTCAGTGTTCAGTTCAATTCTGTTAATTTCTTGGAGTAAGTTTGAGAAATTCTCATCATTACAGGTGGTATTTTCCCTTCTTTTTCCTTCGCCGGGGGAATGTCTTGGTTTTCATCAGCTTCCTTATTGAGTGCTTCAAAAGAAATGGGTAGAGTGAATTTTTCTATTCTTGGTTGTCGGAGATATGAATCCTTCTTTTCAGGAGGCTTTTATCTTGGTTCCACTGTTGTGTGTGTGGGGGGAGGAGGTATCGTTTGTTTCGAGTAGAACGACTCTCTGAAGTTTCTCTCTATTTCGATGTCGTCAGTGTGAGTTTCGCATTGGGTTAGGGCAAATGGTTCTTTTCAGGTCTTCTGCTACTTCCACTTTCAGCATGAGGAATTTGTTAAGATTGCGGTCGATCTCATCTCTTTCTTTCATATTTTCTCTCCGTATTGGTCTTTCAAGTTTTTTTCCTTTGTAATGGTAAAAATAGTGTCCTTAAGCCAGGGTCCAGACCGAATGGCTAGCCCGGCACTAGACCTCCAATTAATTTCCAAGTGAACTAGTTTCTAAATGATCGACCCTGCAGGGATAAAGGGCTGTGTAAACCCTTAAAGCAAAAACTTTGGAAATCGAATCCGGGCTGGCAGCTTTCGCAGTCAGACACTCGAACCACTATAAGATTCGCAGCAACATCATTGCGGAAGAATACATTCTATATCTGATGCGCTCCATTGATAAATAGTGATTTATAATCCATTTGGTGGATTGAGTGAGATGAAGAGTAGATTTCATGAAATGTGTTCTGAGGATATCTTTTACAGTTTTAATTAGAGTCGAGTAATTTCCTTAGAAAGTATGTTTAATAGTTGTAAATATATCTCTGAGGCAGTTCATAATACTTAAAAAAGTACAATAAATATGATTTTGAAAAAAAAAGAAGTCCTCCGTATTTTTACTAAAAGTATTTAATTAAATATTCTCTAGAGAAATTATGTTTCATTAATTACTATTATGAACAATACATATTTATTAGATACATCGTGACCATGTTAGAAAAGATATTGTGAATTTGTTATAACATTCTTTGTTTATACCTCCAGAATTGAAATTCATGTGGTTTTTTCAGTATTTAGTTATTTGCCCATTTGAACATTGGCTATTAAAAACTATAGTAATACAGTTTATTTCAGCTATTAAATAAAGTAAATCGTCGACAAAGCTGCGATATTGTATAATTTTGTTATTTAAATATGTTTTTTTGTATATATTTATGTATAAATTATCTATATCATATGCTTGTATATATTATTTTTAAAACTCAAAAGTAATAGTTTTTATTTAAAATTATTTAATTGTATATGTTTATAAAAGATATTATCCACAAAAAAATATTTATAGAAGAGGTCAGTTAAAATTTATTGTATGCGATGCTTGAGCATTATGTCAGATGCTAAAATGTATTAATATTTATTGTCCTTAAATGTATATGGTGACGGAATAACAATTAAAAAAGAAACATATGTTTCTACAAAGGAAGTATGTGAAGAATGTGCGTAAATGTCTCTTGCAGTGAAGTAATAGTTATTTTTGCTAGTTTCGAAAATTTGTTTCTGAAAATTCTACAAAACAAATGTTTCATGCCATTTAAAACTATTCCTCTCAATATATGCTTGTAAGGTGAATAAGATGGTATAAATATTTCTGTTGTTAAATAAAATAAATAATTAATAATAACAGACGAGTAATTATTAAAGATAAGCGTAGAAAGGTATTTAAAATGTTCATTTATCAAAACTTTGTTCTTCTGAATTAAATGTCTTCAAAATACTCCATTTTTCTTCAGCGAACGGTTTAAAATAACTGATGCAGAATCATGATAGATTATAAAATAAAATAAAGTATCCATTTTATATTTTGGCTATTTTGAGGTAGTTGAAACTCAGTTTTAGTTTATAATAAATCCGAAATTTTGAGGAAAATTAAGAACACGTAAACAAAACTGTTTCTTAAAAATTAACCTTTAAATGAGATTGCAAAATAATATTTAAATATGTGTAAAATGTACTTATAAATAGTAATAATATGTAAACGAAGGGGCAAAAATTAAAAATTAGGACGCACAGAGCATTTCTAAAAATGTAAATTTATTTCATAATTTTTTTTTAAAATTTTTTTTAATAAGTTAAAGATTTGTATTCAAAAGTTGTTGATTTAATTACATCCCAATGTATATGTACACCGAATCGCATAACTCTATGTCAGTAATCGGGGGGAAATTCCTTAACGTTCACTGTCCCTCTAAGACGAAAAAATTGAGTTAGTCTAATTGGCTCCAAAAAGATCAAACATCATCAATATTATACTTAGATCAAATAATCGCTTAATTGAGTCCATAATACGATTTCATGCAATTGCAAATATTGATATTTATTAAGTTAGTAGGAAAGGAATTTAAAAATATAGGTTCATTAGTTTCACTTTTCTCAAATGATCCGGTGCAAAACATTTTAATCAATAATGAAAAGCTTATTCATTCCACTTCAAAACACAGCAGGAAAAAAAATGAAAAGTAAAATTTCCGATGAAAGGTTTTCGATGAAAATTTAATCTATGAAAAGTTGGATAACGTTAAGAAGTGTTCTAACATTTTTAAGATGTATTTTTCTATTCTTAAGCACTACGTAGCTGCTACATGCGATGAGCATTAGAGTACAAATAGAAAATATCTAGCATACTAAATTAAAGTAATATTTTTGAGAAAACATTTCACGTTTAATTTATTTGTTCATTAATATCATACTATAGGTACAACACGAAGACCCCGCATTATTTGAGCTTTCATCCAATGACGAGAATGACGCTCCACTGTCCTAATTTCCACACTTCAACGAAAGGAATTGGTTGGTGCTGACAATTTAGGTAATTTCTTTGTGCAACGAGTTTTTCGGGGAATCAGAACTCGAGCACGTGACTTGACTGAAACAGCACAGGTCGCAAGCTCGTGGCCACACGATTATAGCAATAATTTTATAAGAAGTAATTAACGTTATTTATAAAATGTTTTTCATTACATTTTTGTCCATGCCCCCTTTTAAATTGTCTCTCACTTTATCGAAAAAATTAAAATATTAGAATTAAGAGTAAATATGAATTTTGAAATTAATAAAATACTTAGTTGGTAGCAATGAATTTGCTACACTTTCGTAAAAAATTATTAAAAGATTCGTTTTCAAAAAAGAAAACTATATCGACAATAAAGAGAGCGAATGGAGAAGGAAGAGTTCTGTATTTTTTTAAACATATTAGTGTCAATGATATTCAATTGGTAGCGCCATAAAAAAGAAAGAATTCTCTCGACAAGCTTACTATGATAAGTGTTCGATCTAAGTTCGGTTCGTCTCTTAAGCAGATACCATATTAAATAACTTAAACATCACATAATATTTGAATCTCAATTATATTAAAAGAACCTTTAGACAATAAATATGTTAATAGGAAATTACATTACAGATATTCGAGCAACATGGGCAAAAGACAAAGAATCCATTTGCTTTGCAATTAAAAAGAGTGGGTAAATATAAATAAGTAATTAAAAAAACACTTTTTGTGAGATTTTTAAATAGTGACTCGATGCATTTTTTTTTTTTTTCAACTTTTTATAACTCGGAATATTAGCAAACGTCAAATTGAAAATCCTTGATTAGAGAATTAAACATTTAAATTGGAAAGTTATTCTTATTCATTAAATTCCAAAATAGGAGCTGTGAAATTTCATTTTCAAAAAGTTGTGAGCGATAACATTTTAAAAATGATGTCCCTTCATATTGAGGCGTTTCTGAGGGTGTGGTGGCACTTGCGAGCATGCCGAGAGGTCCTCTAGTCTAAATTCAGAGCAGCTCCCCCAGTAGGTGAAATGTTGCAATCAATATTTAGGAAAAGTTAAAGAAAATGCAGGATTTTTTTATATATAAAAGACTTTGGACATTTTAAGTGCTTCGTTTTATGATTTGACCCACAGTCAATGAAATAACATAATATAATTATATATCTTACAAAAAAAGATACTTAGGGTAATGGATGTGAGGAATAAATTGCAATGACTTTAGTTACAATGTTGCATAAGCTGAATAGCTAATTTCATAATTGCATTTGTCTTAGAATTAGGCTTAGAATTTTTATTATTTATTTCGTAAATATCTTTATTTCCTCAGCTAAAGTAAATTGAATGAACTTTTTTTTCCTAACCAGAAACGAAATTTATAAAGCGGTACTGTGTTCCCTAGTTTTTTCTTTGATATTACAAGAAGCAATTTACAAAATTGTCGGAACAATTTTTTTTCGGGGACGTTGCTGCATATACCGTTAAAATGAACTATCTTCTTAAGAAATCGATTTTAAAACAAATCCAAAGGTGTAAAGACCATTGTTGTCGCATAAAATATGGAAAGACAATGGCAATACCAAAAAAAAATCAACACAAATTTATTGGAAAAACTCGGCGAAATCAGAATGAAACATCACACGATCATTCCTTTTTAAGACATTTTATGTAAATAAATTATAGTTTCTATGCACTCATTAAATACACATCATTTGAAAACTGATGCTTTTAATTTCATTTAAATTACACACACGTACATATATATATATATATAGTATTATTACTTAGCATTAGTATTTTGTTAAAATTCATGGCTAATAAAAAAAAAAAAATTGGAAATCTGTTAAAAAATAAAGTTTAAGGCAAACCGTTACAGCAAGAATGTGGATGAGAAGAACACTGATAGATGCATTGCAACAACAGTACGTGAATCAAAACTTCAGTCACATTCAAAACCAATTGATAATTTAGATAATAAAGATTATAACATAGCATCTAATTTTAAAATTTTAAATAAATTTATTTCCTTACTTAATTGTCCTGAGTATTTTTAAAATTATATGAAGCCTTTCGAAGAATGAGTATTTGGCTTAGCATCTAATTTGTTACTAAAATGAAAGAAAATGTAAGAAAAAAGCTGTATATAAATGATACTATCATGGATATTGACTGTTATACGTTGTATCACCACAGAAATGCTGAGAGTGGCTACACATTCACAATGCGACCGTCCAATTCTACAAACCAATTTGAAATTGACATTACTTTCAAAAACTTGTATGGCTTCATATAAACAGTAATCCAACTATATGGCTCATATGATTGGAATGTAATTAAGCTCAACCACCCTTGGCGACAGGAACTATTTGGCGGTATTTTGCCAAATGTGGCTACCCTGATTCGCATTGCGGACTTCTCGTTCGGCCTAAGAAATCGCTAAGTTTGGCGATTTTTGAAATCGTGACAAGTGGTTGGGCTAAACTCAAATTAATGTCGGCTAATATTAATGTCATAAGCTCATTTTAATGTCAAACTTTGCAGTTTCGTAAAATCGATTAAGTGCATGTGTAAATATATTAATAAAGGCGGTGATTTGACTGCGTATTTGAAGTACAAAGCATAAATAAAAATGACGAAATAACATGAAACCAAATGGGTAGATACATCAGCAGCAACGAAGCTATCTGGCATATTCTTAGTTTTCCTATACTAGAAAGAGACCCTTCTGTTCAGCATTTAGCAATGCATCTTGAAAACGATCAACGTGTGTACTTCACTGAAGAAAATGTTCTCCAAAAAGCACTTGAGCCTCCAAAAATGACACCAGCTGAATTTTTTACATTGTGTCAGAAACCTGATGTTTTCAGCCAATTCGCAAAAACATTACTATACACTGATGTTCCATGTTATTATACATGGAACAAATCAGGTAAAAATTGGGAACCACGGAAACAAGGAAAACCACATCTTTCAATTACAGACATATTCAATGCCAAGACATTGCAACGGCTTTACACAGTGCATCCAAAACAACATGAATGCTTCTATTTACGGTTGTTGACGGTTAATGTTCCCGAACCAACGTCTTTCGAATTTTTGGGAACAGATAATGGTCGACATTTTTAATATCATTAATCCTTGCCAAGATACGATCGCAACAGAAAATCGTATTGACAGTTGCATCGTCAGGCATTGCTGCCACTTTGCTAGATGGCGGGTGAACGGCACATTCAGCATTCAAGCTGCCATTTAACATTCATAACAAACCAAATGCAATATGTAACATTAAAAAGAATAGTGGAAGAGCTGCAGGGTTGAGAAAAAGTCCAATAATAATCTACTATGAGTGCACAATGGCTCTCAAACATTCACTCGAAATATTGCACAGAACTATGTAAGATTTAAACGGCAATGATAAACTTTTCAGTGGTGCTGTCCTACTGTTGTCTGGTGATTTCCGTTTAAAACAATCGTTCTTATGGCGAAGTGTCGAAACACTTCGACAGACCATAAACACGCGCGTGCAATTGCAAAATTATCAATCAGCACAAATGTTTCCCGAACAATTGATAGATATTGGAAGCATTAGAATAGAACTACAACCAAATACGCAATGCATTAAATTGCCAGACAATTTATGCACTGTTGTTCAGGCAAAAAATTAATTGAGATAATCTTCCCGGTCATACAGAATAATCACTTGGATCACAACTGGCTCAGTAATTAGGCTATTTTGGCAGCCAAAAATGTTGATGTTAACGAATTTAACTTCCAGATACAACAGTTGTTGCCAAGTAATCTGGTGTCTTTTAAATCAATCGATATTTTTGTTGATGAAAACGAAAATGTAAATTTTCCAATTGAATTCTTAAATTTTCTGGATATGCTCGGAATACCACCACATAAATTTTAGTTGAAGACTGGTTCACCTATTATTCTTCTGGGTAATTTGAATCCGCCTCAATTATGCAATGGTACATTTATGGTCATCAAAAAGATCACCGGAAATATTCTTGAAGCAACCATTTTAACTAGAAAGATTACTGGAGAAGTGGTCCTGTTGCCATGCATTCCAATGATACCGTCAGAATCTGTGATACCTTTCAAAACACTTCAGTTTCCAATTCATTTAGCTCTCTCCATGACCATAAATAAGTTTCAAAGCCAAACAAAGTCAATTTGCGGTATAGACTTGGAAAATCCATGTTTCTCCCATGGGTGATTATATGTTGCATGCTCACGTGTGGAAAAACCATCGAATATATTTGTTTCAGCAAGAGTCAGGTTAACAAAGAATACTGTGCACCTATAAGCTTTGAATGAATTAAAAATTGAATATTTTCATAATTCAAAGTGATAAATATAATTATTAAAAAATACTAAATAATCTATGCTACTTATTTCTTTTAAAAATTGCTATATGTTATCAACTAATAACTTTGTAAATTACTCATTTATTAAAAATTATACATGAATATGAGATGAACAAAGAATAAAATTCAAATTTTTGTGATGATTTGTGCTTAATATTAAATCAACGAAAATTTTCATCAGTCACATCCAAATTTTGATATATGGATCAATACTCAATCCCGTGGTTTTTTACATAAGCTACAACGTTTTCGTCTTGATTCCTGAATAATAATCTGATTGTTCTGAATAGTTTACTACAATATAATTCAACGTATAACTTAGCAGATTATATATATATATATATATATATATATATATATAATCTACTAAATTCATTGCTTTATCTTATACACACACACACACACACACACATATATATATATTTCTTGTATTAAACTATTGATTTTAAGGATTTTTTCTGATTTTAAGGATTTTTCTTTCTACATCCGTATGGGGAGAGGTAGTGCACTTGACGGAGAAACTGCTGCGATTCGAACAGCCCTATCCCAGTTACACTGCGACCTGGATAAGTTCGCAAGATCTGTTGTCCTCAGCGATTCAAATGCGGCGTTGCTAGCCATTGTATCTGATGAACCATTGTATCTTAACCTTAACGCATGACATTTTGGATTGTCGTCGTCATCTGAAGAACCTAGCTTCTTTTAAGAAAACTATTGTCATCTTGTGGATTCCTGACCAGTGTGGGGTTCCAGGTATCGAGACAGTGGACAATCTGGCTAAAAGGGGTGCTTTGATTAAGCAGAATGTTTCTCGTCCTTTGACACTCTGTGCAATTAAAAACCTTATTATAAAATCGAAATAAGGTTTTTAAAAACCTTATTATATATAGAAGAATGCTGTGTTTAATTTGAGTAATGGCCCTGGACATAGAGATGTCACTGAGTTTCATCTAGCCACCGGGCATGATTGCATACGAAAGCATCTTTTTAGATTCAATATTGCTCCTTCCCCGGCTCTGTATAGCTCTGTTGAGGATATGGACTCCACTCATCTGCTCCACTGCCTTGCGCTTAGAATGTCTTTTTTTTCTTCTTCTGAACATTACTGAGAGGCTAGAGACATGTTGGATTAATGAACTTTGTTGCAGTATTTCTTGTTCTTATTTTACGTTTTGTTCCCTTGTAATTGTAATTGTTTTCCTTCTTCGTTTTTTTTTCTGTAACTGTTTATAATCTGCCAATAGAAATAAAAAAAAAGAACTATTAATTTTAATAGGAAAAAAATTAAGAAAATTTTAAATAAACCAGAAATTACTAATGAAACATTAATTTGTTTGTAAATCAAATACTAAAGAAAAACTAATTTGTATAATATACATTTCTTTTCAAAATTCGAATGTGTGTAGAAACATTCTATGCTTCTTTTAATTCTCTAAATTAGAAATTATGTTGAGTGATATGATTTCTTTAGTTAGGATAAACCACTTAATGGAAAATCTGTATAAAGTAGATAAAATATTTTAAACTCTTTAAGTTCTTTAGCTTTCTTAAGCACCCTATTCAAGTATAGAATGTTTACAAAAGAGTATCCCAACTTTGAATACCACTGTTACAAACTAAAGAAATTACAACCTATTTGGACAATTTAAATTAAAAATAACACTTTAAGCTTACAGAATTTTAAATGTTCAAAATGACCACCACTAGAAATATGAACGATATTCAGTTAGATATAAAACCAATGCTCGAGCATCTACTAATTAATGCCAAATATACTCATATAGCAGATCCCAATAAATAGTGTCTGTAACAATAGACTCTAGAAAAAAGAATCGACCAAAAATTTTGTCTTGTGACACGATTCCAAACATATTAACCACCAGCAAATCGTGTACTTCTTCAAAGATTTCTGTATCCATTATGGCATTATTACGTCGGTTGACTTAACAGTTATTATGGAAAACATCTCTTCAACGTTAAAGATGAGTTTACATCTGAAAAACTTGTCTTTGTCAAGTTCATTAAGGTCATGGTTGCAAAAATTAACTTTCCGTTCTCCATCATTTTGAGTACAAGCGTGAGCAAACTGTAACTTGCATTAATTAAAAATCAAGAGCATCTACACAACATTTTCGAAGCCATCGTATCTGTTCACGGATGCTCAAACTATTTTAAAAACGCAATGTTTTTTTAGCACTTCTGGTGAACATAGGTGAACTGAAAACTCGTATTATAACTACAACCATTCAAACTCGAACAACGAACATGCTATAAAAAGTGTTGGATCTATTGTACATATTAAGAGTATGGTAAAAGATCTAACCTACTCGAATGTTCAAAAAGTTAAAATGCGAGGTAAAACTTTTTAAAACGTTTTTCTGAATTTCACTTGGTTTGAGTGTGTGTGTGTCATTAAATTTTCGATCGTTAATTTAACCAACTTCCCACAGGCTAGAACTTTGAAACTTTGGGAATCGTTCTTACTTGCCTAACAATGCAATATTTAGACACTTGCGACAAGTTTTAAATCATATTTCAATAATTTTAATAAGTCAAAATATCCTTTCCTCTCGGCGCTTTGAGGAAAAAATTTCTTTCCCCCCCCGGGGAACATCGGGAATTCCCCCATACGCCGCATGAAGTATCGTAAAATTTTTGTACTCACAAAGGGGAGATACTATCTCCCCTTTACTATTTCCGAGATAGTAAGGGTTGCTGACTTTTAGTCAATAATCATTCGCAAGAAAGAAAGTTTCCAATATTTGGCGCCATGTCATATCACAATAATTTTTTCTGAATTCTGGTTCCCAGTTTTAATAGAATGACTTACAAACTTTCAAATGCCTGTTTTGATTTTATATTACAAATTTTCTTAATACGTTCACAAATGTGTCTTTAAGTAAATTTTAAAGTTAAAAATTATGTTTTCTAAAATTTGATGTACAGCATTTCAGAAGTACTAAGAAAGTAGAATTTAAATGATTGGCATGTCGACTCTAAATCATGAATTAGTAAAAATTATTAGATGCATAACTTTTATTTGCTCCATTCGTAATTTTTTAGTAAAGTTCGTTTGTTTTTTGTCCACGTTTTTGGGTCTAGAAGAGTATGACGTGTAATACATGTAGATTTATCTACACTTAGCCAATCATTCTCAAATTAGCCTCACCTCACCTGCACGCTGTTAGATCTGGTAATCCAAAAATATTTGGACACTTAGAAGGAAAGGCTTGTATGTGCTGTAAGATTTTTCAGTAAAAAATATTCAATAAATGATTTATTAAATTGAAATTATAATTAATTTTTTTATGTGTTTATCACGTGTTTGTTTTGAATTTAATGCAGAATAATTAATATACTTTGTCATTATATAAAAACGTTGGTTTTTATCTCGAATTATTTATAGTCTTTTGAGGATTTTTATTTTAAAGAATTTCAGTAACAACACATTTAGTCACTTATATGACTTGTTATTTACTTCAGTGAGAAATGACATAATAATAACACTATGAAGATTTTCAAAATTATACAAAAATCTATCAATACATAAAGCTATCAATTTAACATCTGGAAAGACACTTGAATGTCAAACAATATTTTAAAAAGAAGTGTAATGATAAACACACAGAAAACAATAAATATTTCTAATTGTTTGTTACAAAAATTCCTTCAAGAAATTTAAGAAAAATTAGAGAGATTTGGAATATTTCCCCTCCGTTCTCTTTTTCACTCTCTGTTTGCTTAAAATATTTTAAATCCTACGCATTATCTATAAAATACCCCAACCAAATACATTTCAGTTTATACATGACATTAGTCTCACTCTTTACGCATAATTGTATTAAATGTTAATTTGTCTTGAGCTTCAATTTTTAATTGATTTTACCTGAAAAAAAGTAGTAATCTCTTAACCTTGCGTTTGGCACAATATATCCCATGAGAATTCATTACCAGGAATTAATACAACCAAATGTTCTTCCCTTTTTACAGAGTGTATTCGCGATTATCTCTTCACTAACCTCGGAGGATTTTTCGATCATTTGAATGGCATAAAATGACAATTTCTTTCCAACCTATATGAAACGTGAGAAAGTAAATTAGATTAGGACGTGCAGTGAATTGAATTAGAGATAGTGATTTATGAACGACATATAATTGAAAGGAAAGAGACGGGAGATAGATAGCGAAATGTTGATAGAAAACTGTGGATTGGATTGGAACATCGTAAGTAATCATTTTGATTAAAGATACTCCTAGATGAAGTACTAGATAGAATTTGGCTGGCATTGAGAAGTGTTCCAATCAGAAAGCGTGAATTGCTAAGACTTTTTTTTTACTATATAAACTAGGTTGACCGAGTTAAGTGTGATTCGAGAGAGACCTTATCTATTGTTTAGTAGTGAATTGTTTTGTCTTTCTCTTGCGCATTTTTAATTTGAGTTTTATTTAATTCAACTTAAAGAAGGTAGTAGAAATTCATAATGTAGGAAACACGTCACAAGTAGTGCTCGCTCTTCTTCTACAGCTTCGCCAAATCTCAGTAACCCTTAAAATTGTGCACTAAAGACACTGCATCAAAGTGTTCGCTCACACGAGCACTCCCGGAGACTTCGCTTTCTTTTGAAAAGCCCACGTGACGGGGAAGGAAATATCACTTCCTGACATGACCTGGGAGCGAAAGTGAGAAGTGTCTCTTGCGTGTTTATTGAGTGAGTATGGGGGATGGCCTCTATCCACCCACCTCCCCTCGACGGTTTTTTTTTTCTTCCTAGTTTATCGTTACTTATTTGGTTTTAGAGGTGTGGTGCGGCGCGGAATGAATTTTTCGCTTCTCTGAAAATAAAAGCAAAATAATCTTTATTTATTTAATTAGTTAGTTAGTTATTTGCTGCTCAAAAGTATGAGCTGTTGAATTTTTTCCCCCTTAAGGGAGTATATAAGGATAAAAATAAATCACCTTTTCAAGGATTTGAAAAGTAGGAAAAGTGTAATTAAGATGTGTGTGATGACAAAAATAATATTTTTCTCCTTTTGAGATGATAAGACCTTTAAATCTTCAATAGAAATCCGCCACAACCTCATGAATATCATTTTTTCGAGCTCCGAATGTGATCTGCTGCATGATTTCAATAGAAATCAGATTGAATGACTTAATTTAGACTTATTTTGTTCCAAATGAGATACTTAAATGAGATCTAGTTCGTAATATGCTTTTATATTACAGCCTTAGTGAATGAAATAAAGAAAACAAAAGCAAAAATTATTTGCGATTGTTTTCCAAAAAAATAAAAATGTTCAAAATTTATGTATAATAAAATGTTTTACTGTATGCTATTTAATAAAAAAAATTGTTTTGCAGGTTTTTACTTAGGAATGAACAACTTTTTCTAGTTCTTATATTCCTTTTTTTTATTTTTTAAAAAAAAAAATTCGAATTGGAAAAGTGTTTGTTTTGTACGACTGCTATTTAAGTATATAGAGACGTAAAAATTTTTCATTTGCCAATCGTACATTTAAAATGAAACCCTCTATTTCTTCTACTTTAAGCTTTAATCCTAAATAGATATATTTAACAGAAATCTCCAAACTTAGATGTTTTTCTTATAGAAGTATTTTTCAAGAATCATAACTAAGATTTTGAATTTTTAACAAAAGTTTATTTCAAATTCTGAGGGGAGATAAAATTTCGCTTTAAAAAAATGCATGTTTTTACAAAATGAGGGTATGTATTCTGATATTTCAAAGGAATTATTTTGTATTTTCGGATTTTTCACACATAAAAAAAATTCATACGAAAAGCCGAAAATTTTAAGATCAATTTAAATATTACTGTAATGCTAAAATACCCATTAATAAGTACTTTCACATGAATAATAACCCTTATAATTTCCCAATTAACAAATTGACTTATTTATTCATACTTAAAGTAAGCAACTATCTCGTTGAGTTCAAAAAGTAATGCATAAAGGAAGGTAAATTCAATTAAAAAATATATGTAATAAGAAAATATAAACATTGTAAAGATATAAGTATCTAATTTTCATCCGCCTTTTACAAAATTCATTTAATAGAGCACTTTTTTTAATTCTTAATACATTATTGATTTCTTTTGCCGTATCAAAAATTGATTTAATTTTTTTTACCATAGTAGCCTTTTTATCATAGCATCATCTTTTATATCATTATTTTCGAGCGATATAGTTTGCCCGCCTGTTAAGAAATCATTTCGGCGGAACACATATATAAATACATAATTGAAAATTCAAAGAAAATATTTTGATTTTAATTATTTTCCTTTTTTCTTTCTTCTATGAAGTTGCACTGCGTATCAGTATGCGGTATTTATCAATTTGGCGCAAATCTTTTCGTCAATGTGCACCCACTTCCCGATGAGTTAGAGCCTGGAAATTCTGCTCACTAGGCCAGTTAAAAAATAACAGTAATTTCTTTTAAAAAAAAACTTTAAAAAAATTTACTGTGCAAATAATATGCCAACAGTTTGAAAATAAATATCAAAAAAAAGCAGAGAATAATGTATATGTATCTTAAAAGAAACGACTCTTCTGTGTGGCAAATCAGTAAAAAAAAAGTAAAACTAACTTTTTTTTTTTTTGGCCTGTATGAAATTCATCCTAATCTGAATTTAAAGTACAGCAATTTATCATCATTTTAAATATAAAAAAAAGGAAGTGAAAACTTTTCGATCCATCTGAAACCTTTTGACTAAAAACTGAAGTTTCGTTCACATTCGAATTTGTTTAACTATTTAACTCATTATCGCGCGCAGTTTTTAGTCAAACAATTTTCTGCTCGATTGAAAAATCTCCACTCTTTTTATTTATGAAGATGATAAACTGCCATTTTCGGTACATTTTCATTTAATTTCTTACTATCAGAAGAAAAGTTATTTCTTACTTTTTAGCTTTTAAACTCTTTTTTTAGCCAGAAGCGTTGGTGTTTTTAAAGAATTTTTATATGTACATTATTAACACAATTTGAAAGAATGTAGTATATTTTATTTTATATATTCATATATCGTTTTCTCTTGAAAATAAATACCAAAATATTTATTTTGGCAAGCGTATTTTATTGCGCAAGAAATAACTCCCTTATAAGCAACCTCAGATCGTATGACTGAACCATGAACCGCACTTTAAATTATGGCCATAAAACAAACGTCATGATTATCATCATTCGTAATTTAATAATATCACATTATTTAATGATTTGGCTATATGAACCGTTAGGTGATTTTAAGAAATGTCATAAGTTGCAAAAAATAATCAATTAAGCAAATTTTTGTAAAATTGTGTTTTAAAAAATTGTTTTTATTGCTTTTTATCAACATTCTCATTTCTCACGCTCTACCTATTTCTTGTTTAATAAATCACTGTTATTGTTGTTATTATTTAAGATTATCATAAGAACACGACCAGATTTCACTGTCTTCATGTGAACGTAGAATAAGTTTTGCTTTTCATTTTGCTAGGAAATTCTTTGCGTCAAATCTGCTTTCATTTACGTTAGAATTATTTTACCTCTATTTTAGAATATTTGTCTATTTTATAAGGAAACAAATATCGTATGCATGGAGTCCATCATAAAACTGCTGCAATAAGATGTGTTTTATGAAAAGGAATTCTTAAGACTTGTTTTCTTTTTGCATTCGTTGCACATCATTTGCGGTACCTATACAAAACTCATGCTAGCATAAATTCCGAACAAATAGTAAAATACGACTTCTATGAATAAAGATTATTTGCTTTTCATGTCCAAATTTCATTTGTTTATGTCTTTTAAAGATGCAATTTATGCATGAATTATTCTGATATAATTTTTAAGCTTAAATATTTTATTTGTTAATGAGCTTATTTTTTCAAAAAAATTTCTCTCAAAAATAGTAATTAATCTTCTTTACCAACATCTTAATTAGCATCAGTGACTTCTTGAAATCTAACGATTGATTCAGAGTTTTTGTGATAATATGATAGAGTAGGAATTGTGATAATGTTTAATTTCCAATATCGAATGCGTTTATTGGGTTTTGATCTGTGACAGCCCGTGTTATTTGCTGACAAATACTCATTATAAATAATACGAGACCAACTTTAACACATACTTACAAATATTATTTTAGTTCAAAAGTTTCAATTTTCAAAAGAATTATACTCCTTGCCCTGAGTTACGTTGGAGGAAAACATATTGTTTAGAGTACACATAAAATACAGTAACACTGAATGAGCAAAAAGTAGAATATGTAGTTAATATATTTAAGTACTTCATTAATTCATATTATTTTTGATTTTTAAAATCGAAAATCAAATAGAACATACAAATAGTGAGATATTTGATTCAAGTATTGAAACTCGAATGCTTTGAAATTTAGTTTTACATAAGTAATCGAAACTCTCAGTGATAATCACACTGTTCAACAAATATTTTGACTCATAATTTTATTCTTCGCACTCATCACCTTTGAAAATACTGTGGACAAATGTAGGTGTTTTCAAATAGGGACGAAATAGATAGTGTATAATAAGGGAATGAAATATACTTTTTTCTAGGACGATACATCTTGCAAAAGTTCAGTAAAAACATGACAAAATTATAAGATGATGAGTCTTATCCAAACAGGATCCATCTTTTTGAGTGTAATGCCAGATTGTTGCTCCAAGGGAAAAAATTTGACATGTCTCTCAAGTCCTTTAACTAACATGAAGGCCTGCTTTACTACGATGATCGATATGAAAACCTCGCCTTGTGAGAGAGTGTGATATGTATAAATTATCCTTATTATGTAAGAAGCCGTGCAGTGAATAGGACGGATGAAATGGAAGAAATATTGAGAAATCATAGATGAAGTTATAAGAACGCTGCAGTAGTAAGATGAACTATTAAAAGGTCATCAGTGGGAGTCTACCTATTCTGATCCTTTCGCTAGACGTCTACTTGAATCGGATATAATTATTTGAAGTCTACTGATACCAAAATAAGTAGGATTCTTTATTAAAACATTTGATCAAGGATGCGTTTACTCAGGCGCTCCACATATCACTTTATTTTGATAGTGATCTTTCGAAGATTGAGTTAATCGGCTAAAGATTTTTGAACGATTATTATTGCGTAACTTCCCTTCATCACAATGAGGACGTCCTAAATTGGTATGTAATATGTGCATAGTAACTGAAAAGGAAGTTGCAAATTTACAACAAATTGATAATTTTTTCAGAAACACGTATTCAAGCCCTTTACAAATTTGAAAATCAATGTAACATTTATTGTTGAATTCTAAAAAAGTTTTATAACTATGACAATACCATTCCACATCTAAAATAAATCTTTCTCGAAGGATTAAGTTAAAATTTGGAAAATAAGTGAACTTGTGACATTGGGCTATTCGCGGTTTCTCTTCACTAACCTTGGGGACTTTTAATTGAGATTGAATGCTTTCGCTAAACAACCTTTGCCCAACCCAAAATGAAACGTGATACTTAAAGTTATTATGTAAAGCAGTTAGGAATGAAGTGAAGTGGTTGAGTTAAGAAATATTTAAACTCCGTCTGAAGGAGTAGAGAATCTGAAAGAGAGGCGGAAAGGGTAGAGAGGTTGAAAGAGAGAGGCTGTAGGAGAGGTGAAGCTGAAGTGATAGATAAGAGGAAGGAGGAATTAGAGAATGCAATAGAGGGTTCGAGTAAAGATTGTTGCTGGAAGTATATTTGCTGTTGTTCTCAACAGTTGATCCAGAGTCTGAGTTGCAGTCGAGGAAGGATTAGCGGTAAGAGTCTGTTAGATTACTATTGGTGGGATGGACTAAGGTATTAGAAAGCTTACCCGGGAGAGCATAGGCAGTTGTTGTCATAATAAATATATGTTAATAAATTGTTGAAAGATTGTTTTGGTGATTCTGCAATTATTTGTGTCGTAGTGTTTAATAATTGAATCTAGTGATGGCACAAGATGAAGCCCG
The DNA here is from genome assembly GCA_019974015.1 of Nephila pilipes. Taxonomy (NCBI): domain Eukaryota; kingdom Metazoa; phylum Arthropoda; class Arachnida; order Araneae; family Nephilidae; genus Nephila; species Nephila pilipes. Next base: position 1,433 of record BMAW01072492.1, on the reverse strand, counting down.
GGTCGGGCGGGCGTCACTAACTATTTTAACACATAAATTTTAATTCTGATTCCATAAGCACTTTGATATAATCTCGCATATCCAAAAATACTGTTCTACATTTTATCGCGACTTAACCATCTTATTCATTTAAAATAAGTTATATTTTCGTGATTAGGATCTATTAAATTAAGGAATTCTTAGAATTGGTGGTAATTGAAATCTTTGACTTCTATGAAGTTTACAGGTTTGTTGTAAATTTGGCTTGACGATACCCAAATTTACGGCCTTGACTCATATGTATTCTTACGGCAATGATATTTCATCATTCTTAAAACTGGAGAGAGTTTTGTCAATCGTGTAAAAATAATTCACGTAAAATCAAATATGAAATGAGCACAGACACGTGTAACGTCTGTACCATTTGGTTGTACAAGATCTACTAACTAAATGTGCTAAAATTAAATAATAATTACAAAGTACAATTTAATTTTGAGGCACAATCGACACATGAACTGGCACCCACACCACGCTATTCATCCATTGAGAAGCGACAGATTTCTTTAGTGTCAGTTCATCTATTTACAGTTGTCATTGAAACTGCTTGTACATCACATGCAAAGAGAGACGCACATCACGTGATAAACAGGAGTGTTAGTTCTTTATTTATTATTCCGAAAAATAATTACTCGTAGGAAGCATCAATTTTCAATGAATGCATAGTAATCTGCGCATTTAGGCAGAAAAATATGTGGAATTATTTTGAGAAATAGTAATTTCTTAAAATTATCTACTGAAACCTCTTAACTTTTGAGAATTACCTCTTATAAATTGCTGTTTATTTAATTTTGGATATTTATTAATCGAAAATTTTAATGTTTATGTATTTACTAGAATAACTAAAGATAACTTCATAATTTAAAACAAGCAGTAAAAATATCATAATAAAAGTAATTAATGTACTTTAAGAATTAAAAAAAAGTTTATTATTACTTCTATTGCATCAAAAATGAGCTAATATACTGGATAGACGAGAGATAGCTGCGGCAGCATGAATAATAAAACAAGGCTACCTGGAAACGCTCCCATCGTGATGATCTTCTATGCACTGGGATTTGGTTTTTGTCGTGTGCAACACCTAAGTTTCCTTGTCAGAAGATAATCAATTAGAAAAATTTTCTACAGAAAAAGTTGTAAATCAGACTTTCTTTTGTATACCGTAATCGCTCAAAGCAATCTAATAATATCGATATTTTCAGTAACACATTAAAAATGAAAATATCAGCGCCTGTAAATGCCTGCTTCAACAATTAAAAATAAAACTATTTTTAAAAATGAGCTTTAGCAAATAAAAGCATAAAAATGTTTGAATTAATGATTTGAGGTAGATTTTGTAGTTACTAATAAATTTTATATAGCAATACATTTCTGCAACTGAAATCCAGCTACAACAT
>BMAW01072489.1:6176-18451 GCA_019974015.1 Nephila pilipes | reverse complement strand
CTCGTTGCTGTTTTTGTTCCATCGAAAGCAATCGCGGCACCCACTTGGAAAAAACCTTTTTCATGCTCAATTTTTCATGAAGGATAGTAAATACACTTCCATATGATATCTGTGTCATCTCAGCAATCTCACGGAGCTTCACTTTACGATCTTTCATTATAATTTTTGTCACTTCACTCACATTTTCCGGCGTAATGGCTTCCACAGGTCTACCCGAGCGTTCCGCGTCATTTGTGTCGGTACGACCACGTTTAAACTCGGCAATCCACCGACAAATCGTTGCTTTTGATGGACAAGAGTCCGGGTAACATTTTTCAATCCATTATTTCGCTTGCACGGTGTTTTTACCCATTAAGCAACAATGTTTTATCAGAACACGAAACTCGGTTTTTTCCATTTTTAAAACAAACTACAAAACGACTTTACTCCAACCTCGATAACTCAGCTGTTTCTGGTCCGATCGACTTAAAATTTTGACACTTTTCAAGCAAAGGTTCGTACTCTAGAAAGATCTGGTTACTGGTTTACTACGAGCGCCATCTCTGGGTTAGTCTCGGGAGTTATTGATTGATGTGTTACAATTCACTGAATCATTCAGAAACTTACACAATATTAAGTCTGATAAAATCATTTCATTGCCTGCTTCTGTTTCTGCGATAAAATTGCTACTGATATGATGCCAGATATGCATATTGCTGAAACATTCATTATCCATCAATATTTCTTTAAAAGTATTGAAGAGTTGATGGAAATAGAGCAAAGAATGGTTGAACAGAATTGCTATGAGTGACGGCAAGATAGGAAGCTGCTTATTACTGCAAGCAATGCTCAGTCCATTTTCAGTTGAGTAGCTAATTTTAAAGCATTAGCCTTTCAAATTTCGAAGCCAAGAAATAGTTCAATCCAGCACATATGGGCTGAGAAATATAGACTTCGAACAGAGGACAGTGTACGATCCAAGGTGCGGCATATGCATCCACAGAGTATAGTTCGAAAAACTAGTATGGACATTCATCCATTAAATCAGTATATTGTTACCTCTTCTGATGTATTGATCAGATTTGGTGAGGACTATATGCTGTTGGAAATTAAATGTATTTGTAATCCAAATGGTTATTCCCTAAAGGAACTCGTCAGTAAAAGGTATGACTTTTGTTTATCTTTTACTAATGATTTCATTTCCTTAAAAAATCATAAATATTATTTCAAATTCATTGCCAATTATTTGTTACAAACATTAAGTAATGCGTGTTTGTAATATTTCGCAATAATAAATCAAACGAATAAAAAATATACTCAAAAATTATCAATTTTTGTTATTATTTATGGGAAGAATGCTTAGGAAAGTTCAAAAAAGTTTTCTTCAATTTTTATCTTCCTCTAGTAATGACTTAGAAAATTTTAATATTCATCATAAAAATTACTTTTCAAAATTATACAGAAATATTCTTTATTTAAATTAATCTGTTTAAAAATATGATCAATTAATGTATTTTAAAATCATACTAAAATATTCTTAATGGAAATTAACCCATTGTAATTGTCAAAAAGTCTGATAATTGCATTAGAAATAATTGATATATTTGTTTAATTTGTTTTTAATATATGTTTAATTGGTCTGGTATTCTTTGTTGGTTTATGCAAGGAGAATTTTCAAATTTTATTGAATAATTAATGCAAAAATATTGAAATAATGTTAAAAAATTCGTGTTTGAAATATTATATTGTAATATCTTTGATTATATGAACATCAATTTCAAATGTATTGCATTCTCTCGTCTATAGTGGCCACTCTCCTATGTTAACAAGTTTTGTATTCGTTTATTTAACAAGGCATTTGTGAAATGTGTCCTAACTATCCTAATGTAACTATGATTATTTTATATTTGAAAAATGTTCCATTACTGCTGTTCTTTAAAATTTAATTAATTAAAAAAGTTGTTTGAAGAATTCTTAATATGTGTGTATTTGTTTTTAAGTTGTTTATTTTCTTATACTTATGTCTTAAAAATGTGAGTAATTATTTCTGTATAGACCATATTTGTAATATAAGATAGTTATAAAATTCAAACAAAGGCAAATTGTAAGCAATGTTTTAATATTTATTTTATAGAATAACACCATCGCATTTAAAAAAGTAGTGTTGATGAACTTTAAGATTTTTTGGGCCACTTTGCTACAAATCTTTTTAGATGACTGTATTAGAATACAAATGTTCACATCATATTTTAAATTAATATGACTAAATGGAAGGAATCATAACTTGTTTGTATTTAATTTTAAAAAAATTGGATTCTTATGTATTATTTAAAATTTTAACCCTATTATCTTGGCGAATTTTTATAACGTGATTTTTATATAAATGTTAAGTGCAGTATATTCAGATTTTATTTGATGTATTACACAAATTATATTTATATATAATTCATTAAATTTTAAAAACACTCATAAACTTTCCCCATAGGATGAATTTGAGGATATTATCCAGCCCTTTATTCAATAAGTGAAACCTTTTTATTTACAATCCAATCACCTTCATTCATTAAAGTCATAAGCTGAATATTAATTATTTAATGGACTTAGTAAGAATAATTCAGATATAATATAAAATGACTCGACATTTATATGTTTATTTATATAATTTAACCAACTGAATTAACTTTAAGAGGTATATAACTTTTTTTTTAAAAAAAAAAGTATGCTCCTGCTAAGACGAAAGACAAAGTAAAACTAAAGTTCTGTTACTGGTAGGATAAAACAATCAAATTTGCACAACATAACAGATTGTTAAATTTGAAATTGTTTATTTTATTTACATAGCCATATTTTTTTTTCAGGTGCTTAGAATGATTATTACACTTACTTATAAATGCTTATTTCTTATTCACTTATAATTCTTAAACAAAATATATAAGATGTATGCAGATAGCATATATGGAAATCCTATGTTAACGCATAGCACACTAAATTGTTTAATCAGAAGAAATATTTTGAAAAAAAGTAAACATTTTTATTCCAGTTTTAAGCTTTCAACTGAATTCCAAAAATAAGATTAAAACATGAACAATTACTTGGAATAGAACACAAAATGAACTATAGGAAAAAGCTGTGTATAGAACAGTAAAAAATCAATTAAAAAACTTGACAAGTATCAAAGACAATGTCATATTTCAAGGAAACAGAATGTTAATAATATATAAGTATGTTATTTGAAAATATTCATTCATATTTGTAAAGTTTAATACATATTACATGACAATATATTAAACAAGTGACTAAAAAATAATTAATATATGAAACACCTAAATTTTCCAAACCGAATAATTTGAAATCCTTTCAATTTGCTAGTTTATAGAAGAGTGATCGAATACTATTAAGCCACACTGTATTCCAAAATTAAGAGAAAATTATCAGCAATGTTAAATATTATGAAGTTTAAGATATATTCTTTCATACTTTTTTTTGAAAAAGAATACATGTCAAGCATCATGGATTATGTCATATTTCAAATATATACAATGTAAAAAATACAAATATGTTATATTAAATAATTCATTCATAGTTCTAAATTTATTTATACATACCAATATTACCCGACAATTCAAACAAATTATTAAAAAAAAATAAATAACATATGGAAAACTTAGGTATTCCTCCAACATTACATTGAATTAGATTTTAGATAACAGTATAATGAAATACAGTATAAATTAAAATATTGTTTTTTAAATTTTTATAATTATTAAAATAATCAAGTGTGTTATATTTATACACATCAGATCACGTGAATCAGAGGCTTTTGAAAATTGCACAAAATACATTTTATAAAAAATATTTCAATTCCTTTACCCTCGATATTGCTATTTCCACTGTAATACGCATGTTAGATAACTTGGAGCTACCCACCATTTCAGATATATCAATTTATCTTTCAGGAATATTCGGCATTGCTCTACCGATATTCTCTAATTCTCCTGCAATCAAGAAGCCTTTATCAGCTATTACAGCACACACATACATTATTTGGCTCTAAGCGATCCATCAGTTTATTGTTTATACATAGATCTGTTTATCAGATATACTTCATAATATACAGGGTATATGAAACTTATCGCACAATTTGGTGTATTACCAATCATGCCTTTTTAGGTATTGGTATTTTTGCAACGGCTGAAAGTCAGTTGCTGCTAAATGGGTCTACTTGGCTTCTGAATTGGGAAATCAGTGCAGTCTACTATAATTCGAACATATTTCTTTACAAACCTAAATGGCTGTGGCATGTATTCGATCACCATACTTTTTGTTTCAAAAAAGTCCAGTTATTTTAATTTTGCGTACATAATTATTGTCATATAATTGAAATCCCGAGACACAGTAGAATCTTAAATTTCCAAACAAAACATATAAGAATTCCTTTGAAATCCCGGTCCTTAGCTTTATAAAATATAAAAATAAAACGATCAATTCGTCCTTTTTCGTGTTTTTTACTAATATGTTTCAATTATTAAAAATTCAAAAAAAATCAAAAATTCCTTCCCTTGTAAAACTTGTCAACGCTTTCATTTTTGTGTCTTCTTTAGTGTTTTCTGGAACGAATTCTTTTTCTCCCAGCATTGCTTTCAAATCCTTAAGCTCAGCCTCTTTTTGTGCTAACAGGTCAATTACTTTTCTGACAGATAAAGTCTGCGTTCCGATGCACGCTTTACTATACTCTTTTTCTTTCCCTGGAAGGGAAAAGTATATTTTGAATTTTGTGGGTTTTTTTATACATAAGTTTTTGAAAGAAGTAACACCTTAATTGTCTTAAAAATCTTTAAATTGCGGTTAAGGTTTCAACTCTTTTCATTTATACATTTGCTTTATTTGAGTTAGAAGCTGCATATTGGTTATTTTAATAAAAATGACAAGATATTATTTTAATTTTAATACTCATTTGTAAAATACTTGTTTAATATATATTATTAATTTAAATTATACTTTGTGTTCTCATTTTATATAATTCAATGCACAATTATCTTTGTTGGTTAAATACCTTATAAATGAAACAAACAATAGAATTTTAAATTAATTCGAGTATAATAAATGACTTATAAAGATGGCAAAGTAAATTTATATTGTGAAGTAGCAAATGATTAAAATCTGAAAGATATTACAGAAGGTACACAAGCATTAAAATGTATACACTCTATATTAATGATAGATTAGCATTTTAACTTTATTTAAAAACACTAACTTTCAAAGGTAACAATTTTATGCTACAGCGAAATGCAAAATAAATTTTTATGAACTAAAACTTCAGTCAATTAACATTTTTTTGCTTTTTTCTTCTTTCTGCATGTTTTTATTTAAAAATTTATAGTAAGTAAAAAATATTTTCTTTGAAATACTTATGTTTCTATAGAGGTTGTTGGCAGGCATGTATCTAATACTCTTATAGGCGTTGTAGCTTTAGAAAATACAAAAATAGTTGGTTTGGAGCCGGCTTTATCTGTCTACGATTAGTAAACATCTCGTGTCGAAAAAGCATTCATCCAAGTGATCCGAGCATATTTTTGAGTATGGAGTTGGCTGAAAATTCTCTCGTCACCGCATTTTCACCCATATTTTGACGACAGATGAATTTTTCAAAGAAAAACCGATAAGCGACTTAGTTCTACAGTCTTTCCGGTATTTTTTATTATTGCAACCATAAGCTACACAATACGAAATTTTTTACAGCATTAGTAATAAGCTCACGCAGTAATAAACAAGCAGCAGTTAAACACGTACACACAGCAATGTTTATGTTTTGCGGGAAACATGTGCTAACTATATCATGTGATCGTGACGTTAAATGAATTTAGTCTATTGCACTCCTAAACAAGATCCTGCGTTTGTGCGGCGTTCCTCAATTGCAGCCAGATTGGACATGTCTCCCCGTTAACTCTTCGATTCGAGAAACAGAAGATTAACTCAGCTGAGAAAATGACCCTGTGCCATTCATTTGTCCATATCGTTTAAACCTGCCCTTTTTAGCCATATCGCCATGCCCCCTGTAAAATCGCCTGTCTGCTGGAAGTGCCTTCGTTGAGGCTGGCCTGGCATTCAATGCTAAACACGCGTTCTCTGAAACAAGAACACATTTTCTATGTTGATTTCCCTAGCAGAAATAACAGCACGAAGATAAAACATTCTCCAGGTTCCTTCCCTTATATCTTCTTCAGCGTGTGCTGGAGAACTCCGCGTTTCACGACATTCTCATAACTCGGTGATGTGCATCTTAGCAGAAATTCGTATAATTTCCTAGTCACTCCATCTTAGTGTTGCATTTTCAGTGTCACGTAATGTTGTAAAACTCTCTGGAAGATTTCAGTATTATATATTGCTAGTAACAAAGACTATTTTTGCAACTATTGACAAATAATTGATTGAAATTTATTTCTAATTAACACAAAGCTTATACTTTTAATAAATTTTATTTTCAATTGCATGTGTATATATCCCACTTCATAAATATTTTGTTGTCAAAATCAGATAACATTTGGGACATAAAAGGATAAACTATATTTATTTTAAGAATGCTGATTGTACTTTAAAATAATTAGGCTATCCATATATCTAAAAAATAAAGTATTTCTATTTATATATTTTTGTTAAAAAATGCTTGTTTAAATATTAACTAAATTAGTATTAGCGATTCCTGACTTTGAAAAGTCTGAAAGTTAATTTAAATTTATTTATATTATATTCAATATAGTTTTTTTAGTATAATAGCAACTCAAGATTATGATTTTTTCTTTAAAAGTAAAATTTTTTAGTATTATAATTCTTGCTTGTATTTAATACTATCTTCATTATGTATTTATGTCTATCGAATCAACTAAGTCTTCGAACTCATAACTATGTACAATACTTATATATTTGTCTTTCATATTCTTAACTATATTTAAGCTATTTTCATGGATATAAGTCTTTCTAAATTTACTAATAATATCTCGGAAAAAGTATCGTTTATTTTACCTACTTTTGTTAAGCAAGAATTAATATCTAAGTATATATATATATATGTATGCATATAGCTATTAAATTGTTTGTTTCAATGTATCCATAGAAATTTATTCCTGCGTTTTGAATTTATGTTATAATTAACGTTATGAACCTGATAAATGTTCTTCTTTCAAATAAAGAGCATCTCATAAATATGAAAGTATCTACAAATTAATAATTTCTTGTTTTGTACAAAAAGCGTGGGATGTAACAAGTAAAATCTCAAAATGCTTATCACTGAATAGCACTCCATTTACTGTTAATGTATCATGTAGCTCATGTAAAACACGCCTGCGGTAGTCAAATAAACCACTTGAATTTTGTAAATATTTTAAAAAACGATACAATTTGTTTTTAAAATTTTAATTGTATTCATGAAAGAATGCTTATTTCTAACTTACATATTTTATTTTTAAATTCACTAGCTAATTTGAATTTCCCTATTTAACTGCAGTAAAAGGTTTTTAACGATATGAAAACCTTTCTACACACTTAAAGTTTATAAATAAATTCATGTGAGAAACAATCTTTCAGTTATGTATTGCTAAATGTTAGAATAATTCAAAATGACTTTAAAATATAGCTTGGAATGAAAATTATATTAACATTTTGTTTACAGATAATGTCCCTACTAATGTAATGCACCCACTTATTTAAATATAATATATTTTTTTTTTTAAATTTAGTACTAAATCACGAAATGTAATTAGTATGGCTTAAGGATATATAACAGATAAATCAGTGTACCGAACAACTTCCCAAGTTCAACATATTATTTTCATGCTGTATAATAGATGTATAAAATTACAAGTGAGAAATCACGTCCATAATTCACACATATCCCGTATAAATATATAACATTTGAATGCATATAGAATTTTGAAGCAAAACATTTCTCTAATGGATGAATTCATCACTACAAAAAATTGCGCTGTGGATTTTAATTTGCTAAGTAAATAAATATCATATATTTACTAAGTCTTAAAAATGTTAGACGTCTTACAATTATTATAAGCTATTTATTATTCCTTACGCTAATTGAGATAACTTATTACAAAATCTTGTAATTAGCTTATAATATAAAGAGTGGGAAAGAAAAAAAAGTTAAAAAAAAACAAAACCGAAGACGTATCTATCGATTGCAAAAAGGCGCTTCCCTCCCCTCTCTTCGTTTCCCAACTTTTACTTTACGAAACAAATTGCCGGGGAACATAGAACTATAAGTTTAGTTTCCACTGTTGGCAACAACAAAACCGCGCGAAACAAAGCGAGAAGTAGAGTTCTTCCGCAAAATATAATTAGGATGTAAATATTTAACGCAGTACATCGCCCCTAAATCTCTAGAGATATGGACCAATCGTGTAGTGATGCTGAAAACTCAGTTTTTACCCTATAAATCAGATGCCTGTTCCGGAATTTCATGTTTTCTTTATAGGATAGGCTATTCTTTTCTGTTATTTGAACAGAAAAAGGAAGTGAAATATAGCAAGTGTTCAAAAGTACCAGTGCGTGTATGTAAAGTGTAATATATTTCACGTGCAGCTTGATAAGGTTATTTAGTTTTTCGAGATTCTGGAAGTGTAGCAGTCGAATTAAATTGTCTTAATAATTATTATTAAAAGTTAGGTTGTGTGAGAAATTTAGAAATTTTACGGAAATCAATATTTTTTTCTATAAATATGCATTTTCATTTTTCGAATATCATATTTTTATACAAATCTGCTGCCTTCAAATAAAACTTGTAGTTTCCATATATACAACTGATCATAAGATAATTTTTTTTATTTATATTTTTGCAGTAATTTTCTTTTAAGAAAAATAGACAAAAAGTATTTGAAAGAAGTCATTTTTTTATAATATTAGAAGATTTCAAAATAAGATATTGTCACTTAGAAAGTATAAACAAATCATATAAAGAGTAAGGAATAATCTCAACTCGTGAACATTATTCAGGAATTAAATTCCTCAGAACTATCACTTTGATAGCAATAATAAAAGTATGATTTTACTCTAAATTATCCTAAGTAATTACAGAAAAGAATATTAAAATGCACGACGTAGCAACGGGAAAAATTGAAAACTATATTTACATTACTCCTAGATAGATGTATGTATACAAAAGACTCGATGATGGTCTTGACTTCTGTTCATGCTTCTTTGCATAAGTTATAAAGATTAAATATGAGCTCACGGGTAGACTTCATCTGACGACAATGGTTATCGAAGTATAGCTGAATGCAAACTGTGAATCATAGTTTAATAGGATGAAAATATAAGTGAATATATGTAGGTTCATGTGCAGGAGACGCACCCTGCAGAAAAATTTTCTCGTAACAATATTTTAACACATTTATTCGGCATTTATATAATAGATAATGATAAACTAACAAAATAAGTTTTTTTAACAATAATTTCATGATGTTGTGTAAAGCTAACTTCTGAGAAAATATACATCAAATCTGACCAATTTTCCATCACGTGTACTGTGGAAATCTAGTTGCGCAGATTGTTCTTGCGTCTTTTGTAGCGGTGTGAAAGGATATTAAAAAAAGAAAGTAAAAAGCAATAGAAATATATGGAATGTATTATAATAATTGGTATGCTACATACAAGATAGCAAGAGTTGGGAAATAATTTTTCTTTAACACTATGTTGCCAGCTCTATTGTGTTCCTCCCTTCGGTTAACATATTTGGGACTTGGATATGATTGAATTGAAAATATTTCCCAAAGTTTATAAAACGTAACTTACGTAAATTTGATTATTGTTATGTTAGTATAATGAATGGAATTGAGGAGCTGCGTATGTAAGCAGTGAAGTGTTTCATGCAGTAGTTGTTACTTTAGTTGATAAAGAAAACGAGCTGAAGTTATGAAGTGAGACTTTTGTATCGGACCTGCTCTGAGAGTGAAAGGCTTTGGTAATAAATTAATGATAAAACCTACAAAGAAAAAGGAATTCAAACCCTCATATAATGCTTTATTAAGGACAACTTATAAAACTGTTGTTCTTCATATATGCAATCGATAAATATCATACATTTGCGAATAAAAGTAAGTCCAAGTCTAAGAAGAGTACTTATTTTTATTATTATTTTAAATCCACATTTACCCAAAATGGAACTGTCGTATATAAGACGATGAGAATCAAGAAGAAATATGAAAAGTAATAAATTTTAGTTTGGCAACCAATGAAAATAATGACAATATGCATCAGAAATTCCAACGAGTGGAAAAGAATTTTATTAATGATTTGGATCCTGGGATTCCGACACGAATTTAACACCTCTATGACATTATGTCTCCATTTTTGCATAAACTTACGTTCGAAGCATTCAAAATCTAAGTTAGATAATTAAAGTAATGTTTTTCTCACTATTATTTTTATGAGCGTATTATCTAGAATTGTCTATTATTATTTTTAGTGTAAGTTTTGGTACATTATTAAGTAATAAATTATGAGTGAAAATTTCACCAATATCACGTTTTTTGTTGTTGTAGCGATAGCTCGAAAAACTAGCCATAAAAACACTTTGACAAAAACTCATAAGAATAGGAATATTTCTTTTAGAAATATTACCCATTTAATCTTAAGGTATATATGGTAAAAATGAAATGAAAAACGTGTAGCTAATAGAAAAGTACCTACATTTTTTTTTACAAATTAGTGCATCCATACATACGTTGACCGATGCTATTTATCTTCTTGAAACTTTCAGAAATTACCTGTATCTACTTGGAAGTATACGGTACATATTTCAAATAATATGAAACTATGTATCTAATTAGATATTTATTTACTCATTTTCTTCGAAAAAGCACAAGTCTTAATTTACCCTTTTTAGTACAATCTCAAAAAGGACACTATAACCTCCGAGCTATATTTACATTAGATATTAAAACTATACATTATATCATCAATTGGAGTACTTTTAAAATATGGAATTCATACAAAATTCTTCATTCTCATACAAACATTTATTTCAAATTTAATTTTTTTTTTCAATATATTCTAACAACTTAATATTTCTTCAACTTCTACACATTTTAAATTTTTGAGCAATTTTTTTCCCAATTGTTTAAAAATATTTCTCATAATTATGTGCATGGGTTTGCTTATAGCCGTTGTACTTATAATTTTACCTTTATATTTATTACACTTAATCAAATTCTACACATATAATTATCAAAAATTTAATAGAAAAACAAGAACATATTTCGAAATTTTTTATTCATTAAAAGTGTCTAAGGTTTTTAAATGCATGGCTATCATGAAAAATTAAAATCTGAGATAAAAAATGTTTATGTTATTAAGGTCAGATAAATTATTGGTGGTACTTTGAGAAAGAGTAATTAATTAGTGGTAAAGGCGGGGTAAATAAAATCATTCTAAGATATCGTCATTTATGTAGATGTGAAGACAATCTTCTGCCATCTTCTTAAATGTGAACCAAACGTTACCTAGAGAAAATATATTTTCTCCCATTCGAAGCATATAAGCCAACCATTGCACGTGTACACCCCAACGGAAGCAGTGGATAACTAGTTTCCTATCTCCCCATGAAAATATTCGAGTTGAGAGGCAAAAAAGCATCTAACACAGACTGAAAAGGGAAGGCCTTTATTACTAGGATCGAAAGGCATTCTTAGTACTATTGTCCTTTAAGAGAAGGAGGATTAATAATTCTACATTGCCAATACTTCTGTAATTATTATTAATAATTATGGATAACATTGCTTAAAATGTTGAAGCTGAATGCAATTCATACATTGCATTCCTGTTGAAGATTTCAGACCTAATTCTTATCTTACACTTTAGCAGTGTTCGTGTATTATATTTTGTTTTAAATAACTGATATTTAGGAAAATACTAGGAATTACAAATATTTAAAATATTGAGTCATAAAATAAAAGTGATGTTCATTAGCAAAATGAAAACTATATTATTTTTTCATTTTAAGTTTTCTGACATGCCCTTTTAAAGAATTATATTGTAGGTAGTATATTTAAATGGTATATGCGTGTAAACCTTTAGTTTGTAATTAAAATTTGTCCATTTAAATATGGGAAAGTATATCATTTAAATTCTACTCTAAAAATTTAAAAAAAAAAAAACCTTTTGTATAATATGAATTTGTTACTTCTAAACTTTAAAAATATGCTTCTGTTTCAGACAGAGAAATAAATAGTTCTAAAGCTTTTAAGCTTAAAAGCATTTTTATTTTGACGAACAACATTCCGAATTTTTTT
>BMAW01072486.1:164128-248741 GCA_019974015.1 Nephila pilipes | reverse complement strand
AAAAAAATGAATTATTTATCATATCAATCTGAAATCCCTTAGTTAAAATTTTCCACAGAACTAAAACTAAACATTGTGAAAGAATATAAGTAATTCAATTGGAACCAAAAAAATATTCAGACATACAGTGAAATAATCATAGAATAAAAAAAAACAAAGTCATCTATTTTGAGAATACACTTTCAATTTGCTTAGTTTGGAATTCACCAGACTGCCAAACCTATTTTTAAAAGTAATAAGTTATCATTCATTGAGACTCAGTGAGACCAAACAGTTTTGGCGACACCGAAACTATCTCATGGGAAAAAGGAGAAAATATACAACATTGCCTGGGAAGGATTATTGTTTACGTTAACTGTGACTCGAAATCTAATTACTTATGCATTTATTCGTTTCTGGCGTGAGAACGCTGACTGATTTGATATCAAGGCATATCAATTCACACACACAATAATAATAAAAAAGAGACACTCCTAGATTTTGAACTTAAGATGACAATTTGAAAATATATATGTATAAAAATGCACTTGGAAAATAATACGTTTAAATTACTTTTCTTCAGATATTTCTTCTTATAATTAAAAAAAACATTACATGACGGCACTTCATTAGAATTAGATGATTGTCCGAAAAAATAAATGTTTTACAGTACCTGGAATCTTGCGATGAAACTTGCACATTAATATAAGCTGGATTTTATATATATTTTTTAAAACAAAGCTCTTTCAGCAATCGACGGCATTTACAAAGAGCTTAAACGAAACACACATTTAGATTATCACTAGCACAAATAAATAACTTGATGCGAAGAAGCATTTGATGATAGAAAAACTGAGGTTCTACTTGTAGGCGGGACACACTCGTCGTAGTAGGAAACTAATCGTGGAAATGGATGAGGCACACATTTTCTTTGTAGTAGATACGTTGTCACTGGACACTGGGTATTCTTGTTGTAGAGGCATACGTTGTCACTGGACACTGGCTATTTTTGTTGATCTCAGGGCGAGCATCAATTTTCTTTTCTTCATGTAATTCTCTCCCATTAATTTTGACGCAATCTCGGTCCGATCACTCATACATTTTGAAGGAATCACTGCCGGAGCCGCTATAAATTTTGAAGTAATCCCGGACGAAATCCCCATAAATTTTGTAGATATTGGGGTGATGGAGATTGTTCATCCCGAATCTACGCTGGTTTGCTCTTATGCAATGGGCTGGTTGTCTAGGGGGGTAATTTCGGATTCCATGTAATGTTATTGATGATATTCAAGGATGAAGCTTGCAGTAGCTTTACTTGTTTATTGAGTGAGATGATGAAGAATGATAAGTATTTACACAATGAAAAGTATTAGTAAGTTAACCAGTTCGTCAGATAAAGTTAGATGGCTGCCTCATTTAACCCATATTGGCGATGGGCACTGGAACGCGCTCGGGCGTTGAAGTTTACTTCCGACGCGGGTAGCGAAGGAAAAGAGAAGCGGAGAAAGTGGCGGCAAAAGAGAGAAGAGAGTTCGAAAACGAGCGTCACATTGTTTTATTCTCGGATAGGTGGCGCTGCATGAGCTTATCACATGACTCTGATTCGTGGCGACATCTATTGAGTATCGGAGGAACTGGTTTTACAGTAGATTGAAAAAATAAAATTAATTGCATAATAATAATTGGATGGAAAATCCTACATATATATATATATATATATATATGTTTAGTTTTTTCCGAGGTACCTCCAAACGTGTTTAATTTATTAAGAAGTCATGGTCGAAACAGCAGGCAACAATTCTCCAACTTATTCTTTATTGACAATACGCTGGATAGCAGATCAGGAGGAGACATCGAGATTGATGTTGTCGGGATTAACATATATCTGAGAATCCCTGCCTCTCAAAAACATCTACATGGAGGAAGCGCTGTGGTACGCTTGAATACAGTGTTAAATTTTATATTGCAGAAGTCAAATGGACTAACTTTTAAAGAGTAAACTTATTAAATTCCCACAAATATTTTAACTTGGCTTACCAACGAAAAAGGGTAAGTGCCATTTTATACTCGACGTGTGAATCGAAAATAAAAACCCATGACCATAATTGAAAACCAATTTAGGTAATAACGAAATCTAGTAAAACACCCCAAAAACTTTAATTTCCCTAAATTTTCGTAACACACACATATATATAAGGAATTAACGAAACTAAAATTTTTAAATAACACACTAAAGAAACTTTAAAGATTTCAGAACTTTATGAGTTTGAGAGGCAATTACATCATGATAGCAGTGTACGCAGCGCAATCTGTGTCCATTCGCTTCCGTGGTTAAATTAGAAGAGCGATAATAAGTTACATCAATAAAATTTGAAGACGTCAGACGTGTCGTTTCCCCTTTGTGGCTAAAATGAAAGAAACCATCAGTTTTCCTGTTTGGAATTTATATGCAAGGATTTCTTCAGATCACGTGGTATTAGAATTAGGCATCATCAGGTATTGTACTTGCAGATAAAAATTCTTGCAGGGAAATTTCCTTACGGATGTGCAACCATGAGAGTCTGATGGTTTATGCAAATCTAAGTGCGTCATCACATAAATTAGAAGCTCAAAAGTATTTGCATCAGAAAATAAGATAAACTTCCCACTATAAACGTTACAGTATAGAAAAAAAAATTAGAAAATTGATTTAAATTGAAGTGAAATCATTATAATCATATATATAAATGCAAAATCTTTAATATATTTAGACAATACCTTTATTTAATGATATTTATAATATTTAATCCTTAGTAAACTAATTAACGAGAAATTTATATGTCTGACAGACTAGAGTCCATTTCTTTAAAAATGTTTTCCAGTCTGCATTTAATTAATGAGGATAATTGACGTCTCACACAAACTGTCACACAAAATGTAAATCTCCTTTAAACTTCTAGAATATTCGTAAGATTTAAAACTAATTATGCTCAAATATTTAAATTCTTACAGTCAGACTATGGATTAATAAACTAATTATTTATTTTTAACGAAGCATTTAGAAGAAAATTAACGCAATCAAAATTACTGTTAGTTTGTGAAAATATTTGCTACATAAATGACTAAACTGTAAATTATAAGTATGTATTTAATGAAAGGTCTGTGAAGAATATATTTTGTATTATTGTAGTTGCCAAGCAACATTATGTATAAAATAAAAGGAATCTAATAAAAGTATTGCTGTAATCACTCATACAGTAAGAAATATGAAAAAAGTAAAGTTTTCACATTCAAGTAATCGAAACAAGTAATGTGTTGGATATTTTTTATATTTGTCGCGTCATGACATTACTTTTTAATAAATATATATATGTTGCGAGAAGGTTTCGTTTAGCAAATTCATATAAAACTAAAAGAGAAAATGTCCATTTATTGCGACATTTATTATGGATTTATAATACCTGTTTTGACTAATCCGTATTCTTTTATGACAAAAAAAGCTCTAATAACCGAATAATTACTCTATTACACAGTTTGTGTACCTATGGACTATCTTTATGTACATATTTAGCTGAAGCGCTAGCAGCGCCATCTGTCTTGATGATTGAACAGTGACTTTAAAAATATCTGTTTATTATTTTTACTGAGTTACTCAATGAGGGATAGAAATTTTTATGCAAGAAACAGCAAATTGATTGAAACAATTTACATATTTATCCCCAGACTTTAAAGAAATGAAATACGAAACATCGATTTAAGATACGATTTCTTTCGTAAATTTTTGTTAGAACAACAGAATTCGGAAAACAATTTTAGTTGTTTCACGAGTTAATAGGCCGATAAATAAATTAATTAGAAAAAAACTGATGGCATCATGAAGAAAAAGAAAAGAAAATGGTTGGGTTTAGGATATATCGGGATCTCTCTTAATAGGCGTCAACTCAACCGATCTTCAATTTTAAAAAGAAGATATTGTTTAAGAAAGTGTTTATTTAGCACCTGTGGTTTAGAGGCTATAACCAAGAGGTTATGACATCGAGCTTATGACTGGCGATGTTTCTGCCGATTCATCGGTTCGAGTCATGATTTCACTAAAACCTGTCGTGTAGCGGTGTTGATCCACTTCGATCCGTCGGAGATCAAAGTCCTCCCATTGGTGAGGTATTGAAGTTAGGAGAGTGAAGTTACCGTTCAGGTGCCGTTTCTTTATCTGACAGAGGTTCAAAATTACACCGGCACCAATAACCACTATGTTGCTTCTAGACTGCCGTTTAAAAATAATCATACCAACAAAAACCATCTATGGCCAATGAGGGCGAATGGGGAGGACAAGAGAGTGACACCCCACTCCTGTGAGAAAAAGAAAAAAATATTTATTCCAATATAGCTTTCTAAAACTAGGAATTATAAACAAGATATTTGTGACCCTATAGTTTTATCACCTAATTACTTTCCTTAAATTTCCTTAATTATTAAAAAAATTACTTACAGGAAATATACCCAAAATACCATGGATCACGGCATGGTTGGTAATCTCCGAGAATCTTAAGAGCAGAGCAAAACCGACAGGACAAGTTTTCTGCTGACCCAATGGTGGAGGATTCGAAACGCTGCCATGCTCCCTTCACCATGGGGTAGAAAAATTTCCTCCAATGTAGCGCGAAAAATATCCCGCGCTGAAGTGGTAACCCAGTATGGGAACACTTGATGGCAGCACTGCTTAAAATTACTGGTTGCATGCACTCTCCAAAACAATTTTTTTTCTAATAAGAAAATTGCACAAAATTCTCAACTAGTGATACACCGACGGCTTCAAATAGACCAACTATCTCAACTCAAGACATCTATTGACGTCAAGTGGAAACTT
The DNA here is from genome assembly GCA_019974015.1 of Nephila pilipes. NCBI lineage: Eukaryota > Metazoa > Arthropoda > Arachnida > Araneae > Nephilidae > Nephila > Nephila pilipes. The sequence continues at coordinate 243,916 of BMAW01072486.1, read as the reverse complement.
TTCAAAACGAAACTCAACACAACGGGAAGGATGTTTTTCAATCGAAGTAATGGTTGGGAAAACAGCCTTCTTTTAAATATCATTCAGAATGTTTCTCTTCGTATCATCCCGATTATATTGGAAAGGGAGTAAGCGGTGGCTCTCATCAACAATGACGACAAAAGTTAAAACTACTTAATAACAAGCTCCAGGGGGAATCCTTTTGGTCTTATAGGAAAAAGTTAAAAGTGCAAAAAAGGGACCGGATAAGTTTTCCTTGGACCCAAGAGTCGAGGTTTAGGAACGCCACCGGCACTCAATCCAACCCACCTCCTACTCTTACTATGAAGTAGAAAAGATCCTTTGTTGTAGCGGGCAAAACATCACCCACTGAAACGGAACTAAATATTGGGAAAAATATTGCACTCAATATATTAAATTGTTTATACAAACACTCACAAAAATTTACTTCTTTCACTGAGGAACATTATAATTAAAATGCTGTTGTGCTTCATACATCCCCTTCCTGATTAAAACGTAGTCCAACTATTTTAATCGAAAGTATACACATTTGGATAGGAGATGCTTTAAAAAATATTTTTAAATTAATGTTTTTCAAGATAAAACATCTAGAAAAATCATGTTTTGAACAGTAAAAAAAAATGTGTATCAAGAAAAGAAATTCTGTCATTCCAATGTCTTAATATTGTGATAAAACACAAAGTCTCACAATGCAGACAAAATAGAATACGAATTTTATTACCGATAAACTTTTTGTATTTGGATATTATAACTATAAAACGTGATATCGGTTATTATTAGTATAAAAATAGAGGGGTTATTTTTTACAAATTATCAGTTTACATATCTGAACTGGAATTCCTAGAAATTTTATTGAACTGAACAAAACATGTCAATTTTTAAGAATAAAGTTCATGCCTGTTATACTCTTTCGATAACATACACAGACACTTGCTACTTTAAACAAATGAATATATTTAATTCCTGCTGGGTATACAACGAATGCTCTTATGCAGGTGGTAAAATTTCAGGATGAAAATTCGATTGGTATTCTGTTATGTAGAAGTTACCTTTGCGAGGATAAATACATCATTCAATGATTTTTTTGTTCAATATTTGTGTTTTGTTGAATTGCAAATATCCCTGGTTATTTTGCCTAACATCAATAAATAAATTTTTGAATCCCTAATATGTTTTAGGAACTTTAAAAATTTTTAGAGGTGCACTAAAAGGAAAATCTGCACGCATTTACTCAACCTTCCAGGAACTGGCCTGGATGCACTACATCTCGTTGAAATTAGTCATTTAATCTCTTGAAATATTAATTTATTCCTATCTCGATTTTCATATCTTTGTAAAAATATTTAGAATTGTTTTAACGAAATAAAAGCATTATAAAAATGAAAGAACTTTTAATACTTTAAGAGGTTTACAAAAAAAAGAAATGAAATAATTTTTTTTCAATGCATATTTAACATATATGCTGAATAATTCATATTTAACTGAAGAGCTTATTTAATTTTAATTCATCAGTATTTTTAAATTTATTAACAAGTACAAATCGTTCTGATAATCAGATGAAAAATGTGAGTTCAACATTCACTTTCAGAATTAAGTTTTTTTCTGTAAGATACGAAATTGTGATCACGAATTTTTCTTTCCTGAACATTTAAACAGCTTTCACATTTGTTTTATAAAAAGTCCAACAGATGGCAGCACAAACACAGGTTTTTATTATGACGTAATATCACTTGTTTTTTCAGAATGCAGGTGTGTTTCAAGTAAATTCATGTTTAGATTGCATTAACTTTGAATAGATTATACGAACAACATTGTATTCAATTCATGGAAAAAAAAAACTGTTTGCCGTTTGTAGATTTTGATGCAAACATAAATTTAACAGAATATGACTTTCGAGATGAACTATATAAAATATTTTTTTTTAAATAAAAAAAAGAACAAAGAAACACATAAATAATGATTACAACAAATAAATAAATATATACAAATTCAAAATAGTATTAATTTATTATTTAATAAATTTATAAATTATCAAATGCTTATAATAGTAAAAAATGCAATTTAAGAAAATAATCAACAACTTCCTTTTGATTTTCATGAATTAATAATTTTTAAAAGTTACTGATTTAATGTGGAATATTCTCAAAAATAAAACTTATTTTTTTTCTAGGTTGAAAAAGATTCATATTCTCAATGCGAAATAATTGTTACGCACAATTTAAACAGATCACAATATTAATCAAAAATATAAAAGTCTTATATAAATAAAATACGTGAAGAAAATGAGGAAGACAAAATATTCTAAAATGCCCTGAAAAGCAAAAGCAAAACAGAACTGATTCAATTATTTCAAAGTATTTTAAAATGGTTTCAAATAAATTAAAAGATGTGAAATTACGTTACGCAACTGCAAAACGATTATAATGAAATAAAATGTTTTAAATACACAATTGGATATTAATTTTTTTGTAAACTCTCATCCAGCTATTCTCCAGTGTCAATAGAGCCAAGACTAAGAGCTAGGAAGAATTATTATTTCAATTTCGATATTTTTTTTATGCGATTGATCATTGGATCGTTCTCAAGTCGATTACAGATTGATTGTACCATTAACTCATTTCTTTTCCTTTTATTTTTATGTTCTTACGGAAATTTATTCAGCATATGAAAAAATGTTGCTTACTAAAAAATTAGACTATTTACACTGAAGTACATATTGCTGATTGAAAGAATAACTAATTATATAGCCCAACTATATGAAACTTCGGTATTTCAAAACATTTTTTTAGATATAATGTGTGAGGAGTGGCTATTAAATAAGGAGACTAACGCTGTTGCAAAAGAAGTAGCATGTGCCAAACTCCAGCAATTGACTGCTGTTTAGCGTGAAGCCTTCTTTTTCGAATGCAGCGCCTTTTGCTTCTGTAAACAAATCCGTATACCTGTAGTCTTCATTCCAATTAGACTTTTTTTTTGTTTCCCTGGAAAATAAAACAACGAAATGTGAAATTTCACATGAAACTTGGAAAAACCACAACTGAAACTTGTAAGTTATAGAAAGAAGTGTATGATAATTAATGTTTATTACGTGCACGTGTTTTTGAGTGATTTAAGCGTTTTCAAGATGGCCGAAAAGACGATGAAGAGGATTCACGCCATAGTCGCCCTTCCACGTCAAAAAAGGTCTACAATATCGAAAAAAATAGGTTTTCTGGTTCGATCTGACCGTCGGTAAAGTATTTATGCGATTACCAAGACTATAGGAATCGACGAAGGATCCGTACTTCAAATTTTACGTAACAATTTTTACATGCATAAAGTGTGTGCCAAAATGGTGCCTAATTTCATGTTTAAAAATTCGCATGTTGGAATTACAAGATGATCGCAAAAATGTTCGTAAAGGCACTTTCAATGGCACATGGCATTGAAAATGACCCAAACTTATTGGAAAAGATAATAAAGTGTGACGAATCATTGTTTTTTGCTTATGATCCTGAAACGAAGCGCCAATCCATACTCTGGAAGAGCTTATCTTCACTGAGAGCCAAAAAGCCTGGAATGAGATAATCAAAATTCAAAGTAAAGTTGATTGCTTTTTTGATATTCATGGAATTGTGTACCTTAACTGGGTTTATGAAGGTCAAATTATTAATCAACATTACTACCCTCACGGTCTTGCAGAACTCCGTGAAAGAATAAGGAAAAAACGACCGGAATAGTGGAAGGACAGTGGTTCCGGATTCGTGTCGGGAGGTTTTCATTCAGTCTCGGGTTCGATCCTTGGCCGCCAAAGACCCGTCGTGTAGCCGGGGCTGATGCACGTTAAATCTGTCGGGGCCCAAAGTCCTCCCGTCGGTGTGGTGCGAATGTTAGGAGAGGGGGTTGCCAGCTCAGATGTCGTCCTCGTCACTTGACCGTGGTTCAAAATTACGAGGTCCGTCGCCAATAGCCCTCGAGTTGCTTCTAGTGCGACGTTAATAAAAACTAAACTAAACTAAAAATGGAAGGACAAGTCGTTCCGTATTGTCTGCCAAGATATTTGTAGCCAAGTTCATCATCCCAGTGCTAGAAAATCCATCTTATTCGCCGGATCTTGTGCCATGCATCTTCTATCTGTTTCCTAAGAGGAAATTTGCTTTTAAAGGAACCAGATTTGAGTCCTTTGTGACTGTGAAAGAGAAAGCGGTACACGTCCTGAAGGAGCTGACAGAAGAAGACTTCCAGCTCTGTTTTGAACAATGGAAATTTCTCAAGGAGCGGTGTATGGAAAGAGGTGAGTATATTGAAGGTGATATTAAATAAATATATATGAATTTATAGCAAAATATTTTACAGTGTTAGTCTCATTATTTAATGGTGACTCCTCGTAGATATATATAATAAATCTTCTTGATCTTTATCATTAAGAGGATACAGTAATCCAAAAATGATTAAAATATTGAGAAATATTACTTTTCTTTAATTATTAGACGTTCTAATTGAATTTACAAAATTTCATAGCTGTAACTACATTAGTTAGAAAGTTAATGTTTTTTTTTTTAGCTTTTTTTCCTCGTGACTGTTTTGCACTTAAATTTCCAAGATATATTTCGTAATCAATATAAATTTTAAAAAAAATTTATGATTATTTTACATAGAGTGTTTGAAAATTATATGCAAGGAATAAGGATTTAGCTAAATAACCTTTTTCAAAACATCCACAAACTTAGATATACATGTTTTTTTTTGTTGCCTAATGTATATAAAATTATAAAACTATCAGTTGCTTGAAAATGAAGTTTTTTTATTATTTTTTCTGGAATGTATGTTTTATGATTGTTTAAATATGGTTGATGAAAACCTTTTCTAATAAAAATTTAAGTAAAAAAAAGTTGCTTATAGGCTACTGTGTCCCTTTAATTTATGTTACAAACTTTCATGATCAAATTTTTTGAGTAATAATTTTTTACCACTGGATTTCAAATAAAACTATTTCTTATTTATAAACAGATTAGTATCACACACATCTAAATTTTCTCTATTGCCTTTACATTTAACTGTATGAGAAACTAATAATTTCTTGCTAAAATTTTTGAAAACTACTAGTCAAATAAATTAAAATGTTAATTGAAAAATTATATTCTTCTCCTACACTTTTCCCTATTTAGAATAAGTTCTTAACTATGAGCGAAATGTATCTAAAATCCTTTACTGAAAAGAGTTGCGTTTTCAACATTGCCATCATCTTTGTATTTCAATACTGAGCTATAAATACTTGCAATTTATTCTGTTGAATTCACCTGACTTGAGAAAGCAATATAAAAATTGAATAGATGCAGCTGTCTAGAATTTAAAGCTGAAAAAACAAAGCCGTTTGTTTTAATGAGACTTTTGAGCGTGATTTGGTATTTCGAATGTCTGATATAGCTGCATAATTTCGTCTTCAAAAAATATAGTTACGTGAAAAAAAAAATAACAGTTTTTTTACCTCTTTTAGTAAAACAAAACGGTTGACTTACTTATAAAATTTTTTTATGTGCGTTTGTGCTTTTTATATGCATGACAATACAGTGCCAATAAGTATTGTTTATTCTAGCGAAAGTTAATTTTTTTAGAATATTAAGGATTTCTAAATGTTTTTAAAGGGTTTTATACAAAATACTTGACTGCTTTGTTTGCGTAGATTTCATTGGGTTTCTCTGGCTATAGTTTTATCATCTTATCAATAGTAAAAGTTACAAATAATACAGGCCAGATGATTTCACACACACACATAATGTATATATATATATATATATATATATATATATATATATATATGTGCACTTATTGCCATAAAAATTTGCGCACCAAGAAAGGGTTGTCAGAAAAAAAAAGAAATTTTACATATGCCTGTAGAACGTTGATGTAAGTGATTACAGAATCAAAGCAAAATGATAATTTTTGTAGGAAAAATTACAAATGAATGAATGTTTTAGTACCCTTTTAGGCCACCTCTAGCATGAATGCATGATGCGGTACGGTTGGGAATTTAGGCATAAAAATCCCTTATGATGTCCTGCGATGACTTGTTCCACAACTGCTTTAAATTCCCCTTTAAATCTACCAAACTCTTAGGCTGTCCAACTTTCCTTCCTATGTGATCCCAGATATGCTTGATCGGTGACAGATCTGATGATCGAACAGGCCAGGGAAAGGTGAAAATGTAGCGGAGATTGTCCTGTGAAAGCCTTGCTGTGTATGGGCGAGGCTTGTCCTGTTAAAAATGGCTCCTGGGAGCTCTGCTATGAGTGACAACATATGTGGCTGAAGAATATCACGAATATACCTTTGGGCTATCATGGTGGGGTGGATCATTATTAGGGGTGACCAAGTGTCGTATGCGATGATGTCCCATACCATCACACCAGTTATGGGAGCAGAATACCGCTGCATAGCAAAGGCAGGATTGAGACGTTCACCGCGGAACCTCCACACACGTACATGATTGTCATCACTGCCCAAATTGAATCTGGATTCACCGATAATGACCCCCTGATTCCATTCGGTTTCAGTCCAATCCCTTCGTGCGAGACACCATTCCAAACGGCTGCGACAGTGAATGGGTGTCAATGGTAGTACACGTAATGGGCGCTGTGATAGCATCTGTCCTTCAGCCAGGTGCTTTAAGTGGTACAGATTGACACAGAGGGCCATAGTGAAGGTTCTATGGATGGTGGACAATGAGACAGTTGGTGCTATGCGTGCGTGTCGTATGATGGGACGGTCTTCTCGACTATTGATCTGTCAAGGGCTTCCTAGGCCTGGTCGCCGTGTAACAGATATTTCTCGTCTGCTGGTCCCAACACCTTCTCACAGGTTAGTCAGATCGGTCTAGGTGATGAGATACTCTCCGAGTGACCACCCGGTTTCCATCCTCCCTATGATTCTTTCCTTCTAGAATTCTGACATAATATCTCTAATGGTGGCGTAATGCTTTCTCTAGTTAGAAAATGTCCCTATGCAACAGATTAATTACATGCAAATAAGCTCTTACCAGTTTTATAATCCAAGAAGAAAGAAGTTCAATGCCCTCTAGTGGCAATTCACAATGCGCAATAATGCTGCATTTCTAATAATTTACTTCTAATCTTGGTACGTATCTTCATGCCAAGTTTCGCACTAATCCCACTTTTACTTCTTGGTGAGCAAATTTTTATGGCAATGATTATATGCACCCAACTCTTTTTTTTACACGGTAGATGTGTTTCTCCGTAAACCAAGCAAAAAAAAAAAATCGTGTAAAAATACATGCGAAGTATGGTAAATTTGGGGATATGTTCCTCAACTTCAAAAAATCGTGCAAGATGAAAAAACTCTAAATATTTTCCCTAAAAACCGAGCAAAAAAAGTAATAAGGAAATTCGTATTACATTTTATAAAACAAAAATAATTCATTTTTGTTACAAAAAAATTAAAATTATTGTACAGTGAAAATTCAATCCATAGGTACATACAACATACAAAAAATCAAATTAAGATTAGAAATAAAACTACTAACAACTATTCATCGCTACTTGATAATATCCGTGCTCGCTTATTACGAGCTAGATCAAGAATGCTATCATCAGTAGATTTGTCAGATATATCTAGCACAACTGTCGGCTTTGATTCAAATGAATAATTCATTAACGGCCTCTGTAGGTTTTTTTTTGTTCATACAAAACCTGTTATTAGCGGCTGATTTTTTTTTGGGGGGGGGAAGGGAGAGATTTCTCAAGTTGCTTATATAATTTTTGATATTCTACTACACAAAACTTAAGGTTATGTTGAAATTTCAATGCACGCTGTATGTCAGGATCATAAGTAAGAAAATGATGTTCCATATTTGTAGCAAATTTCAAACCCTCGCGAATTAAATAAGTTGTTAATAGCTGAGCTCCACTTTTGAATTAGTAATTATCGACTTTTTTATTAACATAAACAGTCATAAATTTGACCAACTTGTCTCCATCCTAAGGGCTTTCTATCATCAATTTTTTGATGTCAGCCGATTGTATATTGTTAAAACCTTCTCATTTGATAGTTATAATTTCAGAACACACAGCTGATTTTTGTTCTACGAAACTTCCACTTTTGACACATGCTGCCAAAAGTATTTTCCAACAAACATTTAAGGTCGATTGGAGCAACTGTTTGAGGGCAAAAGAGGCATGTGTAATACAATCCATTATCATAAACTTTCTCCGTGATTCCACAACAGCCAAATTTCTTTCTTCCACTGAGTTTAAAATGTATTTAAACGTTTGCTTTATGTAGTACATTTTAAATGCTGCTATAATATCCTGATCGAATGGCTGAATCAACGAAGTGGAATAAGGTGGTAAAAACAGCATTTGGATATTTGGATGATCCAACATTGGGTGGCTGGGTGCATTAACAACGAGAAAAAGCATTTTGAATCCAAAATCTTTTTTTCCATATATTTCTGGACTCTGGAACGATACAATTGTTGTACTAATTTGTAAGCAGATCAACCGTCATCCATGCCTTTTTATTCGCCATCAAATGAACCAGAAGTTATTTAATGTTCTTACTTCTTAAAGCTCGTGGTATAAGAGTTGTGTTGATTAACAGAAGCTTTAACATTTTATCACCAGATGCATTACAACGAAAGAAAAGTGTCATCCGATCATCTTTGGCCGCTTTAAAATCACCAGCTGATTTTTTCAGAGTTTCCTATGTACTTTCTTTCAGGCATTTTCTTCCAGAATAATTCCGCCTCATCGGCATTAAATATTTGATAGGGAGTATAACTACCTTGTTAAATTATTTTTTGCTAGTTTATCCAGAAAGTATTTTACAGCATTTTCGCCTCTCGATGCTACTTCTTCTTTTTTTTTTTTTTTAACATTGTAAAATGTGTGTTTTGCTAGAAAACCTGTCAGATTATAAAGTAAACAAACCATGAAGTGGACCAAGTCACTCATACATGTGTTAATATAAACCTACCGTCATCTAATAACACTATCCTATTTCGAATAAAATTTTTTTTTGATTCGTGTTAGAACAAAAATTGCTATAAAAATGAATATAGGTGAACCATGTTATTTGAAAATCGTGTAAAAAAAGACCGTGTAAAATAAGAGATGGCTGTATAAATATGTATAACATTTTAAATTGGAAGAGTAAAAAAAAAAAAAAAAAAAAAAACTAAATATAAAGAAATTTGAAATTTTTTTAAAGAAAACCTAAAAACATTTGGAAAATACAAAAGGGAAGATAATAAATAATACATTTAGTGTTATAACAGGCTTTAGACTGTTACACAGCTCGCGCGCATGCACACACAGATATATATATATTTCATGGATGAATAAAAAGGACATGTAACTTTTTCTGTTAATGACATGGCTATAAAAATAACACACCCAATTCTCAGAGTAAAGTCTATTTATTTTGAGTTGAATTTAAAAATAGGTGGCCACGAACTACAGCAATTTCATTCTGTGTGTTGCATTTTTAAAAATTGAATGCGTAGTTTCAGTATCATAGCTAAAGCAAGAAGAGAAGGGAATTCACCTTGCTTTTAATTTATAGGCAAGTATTTCTTTAGATGACGTCGTTTCGGATGGAAGTTTTTCTTGAGATTTTAGCTGGAGACAGAAAGTCTAGTAGGGATTATCCCAACAACTTTTAAGCGCGGGATTAAGCTGACAGTCCAGATTTTAAGAATGCCTTATTGCATACATTAAAAGCTAAAAAGGAATGGTCTCTGGAAATAAAAAATTAGCTCTTTATTGTGATAGTTAAAGAATAGAAGAAAAAAATAGGAAATTAAATTGAAGCTAAGTGAAATTACACACACGCAAGCACTCACACACACTCACACACGCACACACACACATGCACACACACACACTAGCATTGATTTATAAAGTCTAGCATTAATTTATTTTTAATTACGTTTAACCTAAATATTTGAAAGCATATTTTCATAAAGTTTTAAGATAGAAGCTATGAAAAGCAGAAAATTCCAATTGTAGAACAAATAATGAAATGCAGATTACGGTTTAATAATATATTTAATAACAGACTTTTTCCAAAAATAATAAAAAATATGTAAACAATAATTAAACATTAAATTCTACAATTTTTCTATTTTTTTGAATAATATTGTTAAGAGAGTTTTTTACAAGGTGCTATTAGTTCTGTGTTTTTTTGTCCTTCAAATAGCGTCAAATATTAGTTTTAAAGAGCTCCTTTTAAATGAAACATTCCAACACATTTTTATGAAAAACTTGTTCACACAAGAATACAATGTATTCTTTCATTTCAGAAATAATGAACTAAACAGTAAAATAATTTGTTCAGACTTATTTCATTTCCTACTGATAAAAGTAAAATAAACTGTGCAAACATTTTTCTCAGTTTAAGTAAACCCTATCTGTGAATAGATGGGCAGGAAAAAATACTTGGAGAATTTAATAAAACTGTTTTCTTTCTTGTATTGCTCGCAGCAACATTTAAATGTAGGAGGAAAACTGTGTTCCAAAAATTGGATTATTTTTGCCTTTGAATCATTCTGATTTCGCACATTTCTGTTTCTTCCTTCAAGGTAGATTTTTTTCCGAATATTTGTAGATGTTTTATTTCAACGCAAACATATCGTCATGTGAAAAGAAAGTCATAATAGTGAATAAAACTGAATTAAAAATTTCAAAGTATAACGAATGTACTTTTTAAAAGACAGATTATCTATAAAACACAATTTTTTGTTCCGTACATTTAATCTTGTTATTATGAATTATTCAAGAAACTGAAAAGATTCTATTATTGTATTTTTCGAACAAAATGTACGGAAAATACTAGATAACGTAACTTAACTTTTGAAAAAGATTGTCTATTAATAATAAAATTACGTTTACAAGCATATTTAAAAGAAATTATATGTGTGCCTTAATGATGTTCCTTTTCCAGTTTTGCATATTTTCTTTGTTATTGCGTATACAGAGAGTTTCATAATTCCTTCCAAGATTTTGAGTGGCCATGGTAGCCTGGTTGTCATAGTCGCGGATTCGCGGTCAGCATTGCTGTAATCGAGTCGTGAGTTCAAGCTCTTAAGCCTCTAAAGACCTGCAGAGTAGGGAGCTGATGCACGTTAAATGTATCGAGGTTCAAAGTCCTCCTTTTGTCATGGTGTGGAAATTTGGAGAGGGAGATGCCAGCTCATGTGTCATCCTCGTCACTTGACCGAGGTTCAAAATTACGAAGTTCGTCGTCAAAAGCCCTCCCGTTTATTCTCAGATTGACGTTAATAAGCTATCACAATTCAAGGTTTTGAAAGCTTACTATTAAAATAATCTCTTACTGATATAATAAAAATAAAAAAATTGTTTCATGTTCCCTCTCAAGATATACAAATGCTGAAATATACACTTTGGGTGATACGGCAGGTATTTATTCTAAAATCCAGTCATTGTAACACTTGGCATTTCTCATTCAATGTCTTATCACTTGTAATATTTACACTCGGTGCTTCATTTAGAGGTATATTGCTTACAAAATGCAACACCATGCCGAAAACATCCAAAAAAACCGGGAAATTTTCACCGTTCATCTATTGCGATGGGTTAAGGCTCCCGTCTACCGCCATTTTGATTTCGTAGATGTAATGTTAATCCTATGGAATTTCGACTTTAATTCTCAGATCTTTATTAATTGATCTATTTGAATGCAATAAAGTGCATCTGAAAGAGCAACAAATAATGAATGCTTCTGTGGAATCACTTTTTTCTTCAGATTTTAAAAAATATTTGAAAATATTCTTCAAAGACCGGAAAACTCAAAAAACGAATAATTAAAATAAGAATAAAAATATTTTTAAAAATCTTAGGAAAAATGTAATTCCGCAGAAGCATTCATTATTTTTTGCTCTTTCAGATGCACTTTATTGTATTCAAATCGATCAAATAATAAAGATGTGAGAATTAAAGTCAAAATTCCATAGGATTAACATACGTTCACAAAATCAAAATGGCGGGTAGACGGGAGCCTTAAGCAAATGATTAGTGTTTTAGCATAGATGCACCTCATGAGTGCCTGTAGTGTCACTAACAAGCATTATACACTGCTGGCCATTAAAATTGCAATATCAGGAAGGAATGATCTGACAATCACATGGAAGTTTAGTTTAGTTTAGTTTAGTTTTTATTAACGTCGCACTAGAAGCAACACGAGGGCTATTAGCGACGGACCTCGTAATTTTGAACCACGGTCAAGTGACGAGGACGACACCTGAGCTGGCAACCCCCTCTCCTAACATCCACACCACGCCAACGGGAGGACTTTGGGCCCCGAACACATTTAACGTGCATCAGCCCCGGCTACACGGCGGGTCTTTGGCGGCCAAGGATTGAACCCGCGACCGAACGAAAACCGCCGGCCGCTAGTCCACGACCTTGACCACTAGGCTACCGCGGCCCACAATCACATGGAAGGAAGAAGAGGTTAGGATGGGATTAACGCTCGAAAGGACAGACATATTGTGAGGTCGATCCTTCAAAACCATAAACCACATCACGGACCATTAGTCAGGAGATGGGCATATTTGCAGCATGCTCATGATCCACTCGTAAGGTGCGAAGACATTTTGCTACAGCGTGGACTGTCAGTACGGTGACCATTACTTCGGCTTCTCTTGATAATGCGGCTTAGAGAGAGAAGGCGACTCTGGTGCGCTGAACGACAAAGCTGGATGCAGGAGTAGTACACTGCCGTCTTTTCAGACGAGTTCCTGTTCTGCAAGCTGTATTCGACACGCTCATCTCCAGTTCGGATTGTTGTTAATTTGACTGCAGATTGGTACATTTCTGACATGGCAAGATAAGGCATGATGCCTTATCTTTGAGGCCTGCTAAATGTCATCTTCCAACAAGATAATGCAAGATCACATGTTGCAAATCATATTCTGAACATACTCGATACACAAGGTATTCGATTGCTGCCCTGGACTGCATTATCTCTAGATCTGTCTACCATTGAAAACATCTAGTCATGGGTTGCTAAGAGAGACTGGTCCGCCACTTCGCTGCAACTAATACGGTTAATGAAGTGTGCATATACTTTAAGTAGCTCGGAACGAGTTGGCCGTTTCTGTCATCCAACCCGAGTTCCACTCCATGCCTAACTGGGTAAGGGCCGTTTTAAGTGCGAGAGGTAGCGGCTGTTCCTATTAATTTTGCATTCCTATAAATCCCCAAACTGCTTGCAAATTTAACCATTTTGTCTTCATACCATACGGTTTATGTACAATTAATATCTTTTTCATATTTTCTCTCCTTCATGGTGTTGTAGTTTTAATGGTCAGCAGTATATATTGGGAAAATAGCATACAAATTTGAAGAATTGGAACTACTATGTCATGCTATTATTTTGTGTGACCATCTGACGAAAAAGAATACGAGAGTCATTCGAGTTCGTTTCTGAATTCCACCGTGGAAGAGTTGTTGCCAAGAGAAGGCGGTTATCTTTCCGAAAAATTGCTGTTCGTTTCAGATGTAACCAATCCGCAGTGATGTGAATTTGTAATTGATAGATGCAGAAGGGAACGACTGACGGACGGCATCGAATGCACTCACCTCGTCGCACCATTACTCCTGATGACAGGCATATTGTGAGCCTGATAGTGATAGATTCCTCCACCACATCAGAAATCACATGAAAACATGTGCTGTATGTTGCACTACAATCGGTGTCTACATGTGCTATTCGACGTCATTTGCAGTCCAGTAGAATGAGGATAAAACATCTATTGCTCCGATTACTTTTGTATCTAAGCCACACGTGCTTACTTCTGCAATGGTGCATTTAACTGCAGACATGCACAACTGAGTGGCACAACATTATTTTTCCAGACACATAAAACTTTTGACTTCCACACTACGATGGTAAGCATGTGCTATATTTCTGAGGTTGCGAAGAGTTTGTCAGTGGTTATATTCTAACAGGACTTTACGTGGTACACAATATTCAAGATTTCTCCTACGTTCACTAAAATGCAAATTGCTACCTCTGCCTGTTTGTTCTATCAAACTCGTCTGGTCGTTAAATGCAAAACGACTAGCACAACATACACCACTCACTAGACTTTGATAATAATAAGACAAATAAACTTTGGCAACATGTGGAGGTAACATGGGGTGCCAATTCCAATAATTCTCGAAACTTCTTTTATTCGATGCCGGGGTGTATAGCTGCGGTTGTTGCCAGCCATAGTGACAGCCCTCAGTACCGATTTTTTAGTTTTTCTTCTCTAGCAGATAGTTGTATTTTCAATATTTCAGTTTTAGGGCTCTTGGTAAAGGTTTCATGTTTAAGTTTATAATCTTATCTGATGGATCCTGTTGACATTTTCTTTTTTAATCACATTTAAACAATATGTTTCTTTAAGTTTTTCTTGCCCCATATGAAATGTCGTGTTTATGGAGATGCTTCTATTGAATAGTTCTAACGAAAATTAAATTACGTTTTTTTTGTCACAATCGACTGATATTTAGTGAATTCCATGACAGTAAAATTTGTGGTAGTCAATAATCATTATTTTTAGAAAAAAATATATTTTCCCAATGTTTGTGTAATTATGTAACAACAAGAGTTATAAATAAAAACTTGATAATATTCTTTTTATTGGCAATATGTATATATTTTTTTATTATCTCTGCAATAAGTTTTTAATTTAGAGCTTTCAAAACCTGGGGGGGGGGAAGAGGAGTTTTGAAGCCTCTTGTATAACAACCATAGAACAATATTATTGAGCAAAGTCTAATAACTTTTGATTTACAAAAGTGGAAAAAATTCTTTTCTCTTTAATTTAAATTTTGAAACTTAAAAATGAAATATTGAGAAATCATTTAGGACATTTCATTTGAATGTCTGCATCTGTGTAAAAAACTGCTAAAGAAGGACCAATTGTTATTTACCATATCCGGATATCTGATGGTGCTCAAGCTCATCCGAAATTTTTTTTTACTTTCACGGTAATACGATCTGAACACACTGCATTTATTACACTTTCAGTACAATTTTTCTACTGATTGTTATAGATATGTGTAAGAAATTGATGTACTATATACAAAAATTTAGTACTTATTATTTATGGGAAAGAAAGTCAGAATTGAGTGATGTGGATGCTGAATTTCAGAAGCCACGTGTTGTTACAATTAAGAAACTATTTACAGGGTGATTATAACTTTTAAAAACGTGTAAAAAACTACTAGTGAGAATGATCTAAGATTTGATCTGAATAAACAAGAAGAAAGGAAGAAACGTTGGCAAAAGGAAAAAAAAAAGTTTACAACTTTGCAATAGAGGGCGCTTAACACGTCATAAAATGTACACGGATTCTGGTACCAATGGCATTTGATACTTGTATCAATCCAATGCGACGGCCATTGGGTAGTTTGCAAATTAGACCGACTGTATTGTTCACTGTACAAGACTGAGATGGGTTATCTTCTGAAAATTCAATGAAAAAATAATGACCTCCAAGTCATTTTGCAGTTGTGGCACTCTTGGTTGAAAACCCCTCCACCACGACAAGGTGCCCCCCCCCACAAAATAGGAAAGATGAAATCGGTTTTTAGACCTGTGGACAAAAATCGAGAAAAGCAATAATATAATTCGTTTTTAACTTTTGTGAGACTAACTCAAGAAATTTTCAATATGCTGTCCACTGTTTTCCGCCACGAATTCACAAAGTTGTGAATGTTTTGCGCAATGTGTGTTTTAACCGAGGTAAAGTACAATCAAGAAAAGATCCGAGTGTATCAATGCTGAAGCTGTGAATGTGTTGCACAATGAGTGTTTTTAATTCATTTAAATTTGCAACAGAACCACTGAACACAACATGCTTCAGATAACTCCACTGCCAGAAATCATAAGGATTCAGAACAAACCACCAGTGTGTTGAAAAATGACAGCTGATAATTCTAATTTTTCCTAAAAGGATGCCGACAAAATGTACATTGTGCTGAGGAGCGTCGTCTTGCATGAAAATTGTCTACCCATACATTCACCCTGTTGAAGTGCTGGAGTGCGCATAAAAGATTCACAGCGTACAACACTGATGGTACAGGTAACAGGACCTATCTCCTTAAAATACAATGCCTCTGTGATATAAGATGCCAAGGTTACACAGTTACTTTCTTAAAATGAATGGATATTGGTTGATGTCCAAATGAATTTTCCGTTGTCCATATTCTGCGATTCTGAATATTGACATATCCATAGATATGGAATGAGCTTTATCAGACCAAATTCTGTTTCATGGACACCGACCACTTAAATGCGAGCCAGAATTTCTAGGACACTGGTGTGTCGGACTGGTAGATCAACAGGAAACAAGTCTGGAACATGCCGTGCCCCTCGAACCATTTGCTGCGAATCCAATGTTTTTAAATTTTTCAATCATCTGTGGACATCGGCAGACATCATACAGCATCCTTTATTCAAGCACTTTAATGTCCGGAACTTCTTCAAAGCTATAACCGCAGTTATGGTTGCTGAGAAACAGCTTCAAAGGCAGGAGGGGTTCTTCATTGAGAGATCCATGATGAGCTTCTTAGACGCAATATGAGGGAGAAGCACATTCAGGTTGAGTGTTTATTTTCTCTAGCATCTAGGCCGTGTCATTGGACTTGAAGATCATGTCTGAGTTATTGTAGATGAGGATTGGCTAGAAATGGATTTTGATCATTCAGAAGAATTGATATAAGTCGTTTGATATCCATTCGTAAGGAAATTTAAAGGCTGGTTTCCTAATGGCTGTTGCAGAATGTTAGAAAATAGCAGGACTTTGAAGATTCTTTTCAAGTTTTTGGATGGACTTATGAAAATAAAAAGCAAGTACAGCACATTTTAACAACAAATGTAATGCGTAATGCTCATGCATTCTTTTTTTCTTTAGCTTATTTTGAAGTGTGGAACGCCATCTATTGCTAAACTTTTGAACAACATTTTTTCGGTACTTGTCTATTACAGCGGCATCCGATGATTAATCGCCAAGCGACCAAGACATATCGCCAAATAGGTTGTTTAGAAAGATAGGCTTCACAAGTTTGGCGACGACTTGGCGTAATCGTAATTTGATGGGCACCGCTACAACAAACAAGTACCATTTTTTCTTCTGACATATATTCCCTCCTTTCTTCGCGTATTTTCCGGTTATTCTAACTAGTCGTTCTTTTTTACAACTTTTTGAAATTTGACATTCAATTGCAATTATCCTGCAGAAACAATTTCAGGTTGTAAAAGAACTATAAACAGAAATAACGTTTTCACAAACAAATATATAGCAAATACTTGAAATAAAATATATTCAAAAACTCTTCATTGGGACGATTAGGACACGAATAAACAAACATAAATTGTTCTGCTCTGCATTGAGTAAAAACAAAATTTTTTTTTTTTTATTTCAATATCGCTTGGAAAATAATAGTTCTTCATTTTATTATAGTTCAGTTTCACACAAAAAGCGAGATAATCGTCAAGAAAATTTCTTTACTTAAGGAATAATTTATGATTGAAAGCAAACAAAATCTAAAGAATATATATATATATGCAAATGAGACATATTTCTGATGCCTCGAAATCAATAGTCCAGAGTCCAGCAGGCTTAACTTTTCAAATGTTTATTTATTGAAGATCATTCATTTTAATATGGGAAACACAAGACTGGAAAAGCGGACAAACACACGAGTTTACGTGAGAAGAACGAAAAAAGAACATTACGTGACAAGACGCAGGTCGACCAAAAAGGAAAGTGGTGTGCCGAATGGAGGTTTTGTAGTCGAGTATGAATCATGGGTCAGAAAGTTCCGAAAACAAAAGCTTAAGAGAGAGTTGTCTTAAGTTTCGTGATAAGATTGTTTGGGTGTTAAATCATTCGTGTTAATAAAAGAAAGTACGTTCAAAGGAGAAAATAAGTTAAGTGAATTTATTAAGACTGTTTCATCACACACACACACACACACACACACACACAAGACATATAATTGACAAGAGAAGAAAAAGTATAAAATGATAAGAGCCGACTCGGGCATTTAACAATTGTCGGCACCTTGCAGCATTCACACACACAACTTCAATTATCTCCAGTCCTCTCAATTACAACTTCTTGTATAGTTCCAATTTTCTCTTTCTAAATATAAGTTGATTGATTATTAATGTTCCGCGAGAAACAGGAAGGTGATTGGTCCTCGTAATTTTGGAGAACGATACCTGAGCTGTCACTTTTGTCTGAAAATTTTACACTACACTTACGGGAGGACTTGGAGCCTCGATAGATTGTACGCGCAGCAACTCCACTATACGGCGGGTCTTTAGTTGCATCAGGACTCTAACCCACATTTCGACGAAAACAATGCCGAGAGCTCGTGACCATGACCACCTGACTATCCAACTGCATATAGAAATCCCGTGGTGAAAAAAAAAATACGCGCTTTTATTCGCTTGTTAATTTTTCAAATAGCAGATGATATAGATTACTTATGGGTTAATATCAATAGCTCAGGTATAAATTGTTGTCAGTTGATCTCAACACTAATAACACATCAATCAATAACTCCCGAGACTAACCCAGAGATGGCGCTCGTAGTAAACCAGTAACCAGATCTTTCTAGAGTACAAACCTTTGCTTGAAACGTGTCAAAATTTTAAGTCGATCGGACCAGAAACAGCTGAGTTATCGAGGTTGGAGTAAAGTCGTTTTGTAGTTTGTTTAAAAAATGGAAAAAACCGAGTTTCGTGTTCTGATAAAACATTGTTTTTTAATGGGTAAAAACACCGTGCAAGCGAAACAATGGATTGAAAAATGTTACCCGGACTCTTGTCCATCAAAAGCAACGATTTGTCGGTGGTTTGCCGAGTTTAAGCGTGGTCGTACCGACACAAATGACGCGGAACGCTCGGGTAGACCTGAGGAAGCCGTTACACCGGAAAATGTGAGTGAAGTGACAAAAATTATAATGAAAGATCGTAAAGTGAAGCTCCGTGAGATTGCTGAGATGACACAGATATCATATGGAAGTGTATTTACTATCCTTCATGAAAATTTGAGCATGAAAAAGGTTTTTTCCAAGTGGGTGCCGCGATTGCTTTCGATGGAACAAAAACAGCAACGAGTCGATGATTCAGAAAGCTGTTTATCGCTATTTACTCGCAACAAAAAAGATTTCTTGCGAAAAAAAAAAGATTTGGAAAAGCGTTGGAACGATTGTATCACCCTAAAAGGTGATTAACAAAAGGTGTTATGTTGATGAATAAAAAAAATTTTTGCAAAAAAATGTTGTTTTCAATGTTAGACTCGGGAGTTATTGATTGATGTGTTAAACATGAATTACGCATTTGGTTTATTGTTTGTATGGTTTAAATAAACTCAGTACGATATCTGGCAATCACTAAAAAAAGGGTTATGCTGTCACCTTTTGAAACTGAAAGCATCTCGATCGGAGAGGTGATATAATTCAATACGACAGGTAGGAAAAAAAATATCCAGAGAGATGCAATTGAACCATGAAGTGGGGATATTGAATTGTCAAAAATGCAGCGAAAGGCAATCGCCAAAAGAAAGTTATCTTGACCATAAAGGAACTTTTTACATCTTTCTAAGGAAGTAAGATATGTTATCGATTCCGCAAATAATGTCAGCTTGGAAGGAAACTTATAATGTAACAACTGTCGCAGACTATAAAACAAAATTGAAAGAATTTTATTGCAAAGGTAACGGCCTTTTAGAAAAAAAAAGTATCAAAACTTAAGACCCATGTATCGACAGTTGTAATGGTTCTTGTCGTTAGACGTAATATACTCTTCTAAACAACAAACTTATGAGTAATAAATTTTCTATTAAAATGAACATATGCCCACGCAGAATTTGGCGGAATGATATATATATATATATATTTAATAAAAAATGTATATTAAGCTGCGAAACAGGTTGAATATAAACCAAGTAGTATTTTCAAAACATCTATGTTGAATTAAAAAATATAAAAGAAATATTGCGAAAATAATTTTTGCATTGAATTTATTAACATCTGCATATGTTTGTTTCGGCAGACTTTTTTTCTGTTTCATGAAGTGGAGTGGGATGTTTACGAAACTAGTGCTAGCTGATGATCCATTTCCTTTATGATTTAAGGCGCGAATAAAATTTTATTCATTTTATGTCCTTGATGTTTAGTAGTTACAAAGGTGGAGAGTTCACGTAATGTTTTATCTATGATAAATAAAACATGTTTTAGATCCGCATTTTTATTTTACGTTTAAAGCGAGACATAGTGTAATTATAGATTTTAGTTAAATTTTGGTCTCTCGCGCCATTTGGTGGTCGCAGTATTCAGTGGTCACTGTCGCGGACTCACGACCGGCGATTTTCGTATAGATGTAGGTTCGAGCCTTGATGCCACTAAAAACTAACGTGTAGCCAGGCCTGATGCACGTTAAATCTGCTGAGGCTCAAAGTCCTCCCTTTGGCGTGGTGTAAAAGTCAGGAGAGAGAGGTGCCAGCTCAGGTATCGTCCTCTTCACTTGATCGAGGTTCAAAATTACGAGGTCCATCGCCAATAGCCCTCGTGTTGCTTCCAGTGCGATGTTAATAAAACCAAACCAAATCGCGACATCTAATTAATAAAGGATTTTGCATCTACTCCGACAAGGGAATCATGATGCAGCGATGAAGTTCTGGTCGAAGAATTTTAGTAGGAAAGCATAGAAATAATAAAAAAAAAATGTAAAGTTAAAGTTTGAAGTGTCGTGAAGGTTGGCGTGCAGATCTTTTCAAATGACTAATGGAACCCCCGCGAAATTTAATATCCCTCATAAAGTGTTATAACTCACACATTTTCGGCAGAAATTCCTAGGAGATTATGTATATACATATTTATATTAATTGTAATTATTTAATAAAAAGTTAATAAAATAAAAATTTTCTTTGTTGACCTATGTAGAAATTGACTTAAATTTTTTTTTTATATAACTTGTTTGAGATAAATATTAAATACGCAGTTCAGAATATCTTATGGAATTCATGAATATAATTATTTTCAATCTTATTGAAAATATTTTCAACCTTGAACTATGTTTAAATTTATTTTGTCCTTTAAAAGCAACACTTTTTAAAAAAATACAGAAGCAATTTGAATACCTAGAAATTTATCTCTATTTAGTTAAACACTTAGGGCACTTAATAAAGGCTACATTAACTCCTAAAAGGCTATTAAAGGGAAAGGGCCACGGTCGCCAAGTGGTCAAGGTCGTAAACTCGTGACCGGCGTTATTTTCGTCGAGTCGGAGGCTCGAGCTCTGATATCACTAAAGACCAGTCGTGTAGAGAGGATTACGTGCCCTAAATCTTTCAAAGTTCCAAGTCCTCCCGCAGCGTAGTGAGAAAGTTTGGAGTGAGGGCTGCCTACTCAGGTGTCATCCATGTCACTGGACCAAGGTTTAAAATTTCGAGGACCATCGTCAATAGCCCTCGAGTTGCCTCTTAGTGCGACGTTAATAAGCAATCACAACCAATAGTGAAAAGCTTCTACCTAAATAAAAGGTTCTTATATTGGATCTTTTATAGATACTTACTTATGAATTAATCTCTGATCAACCTATATGTTCACAAGTCCTGATAAATTACGTGTATCATTAAGAGGATAGGCTTCTAATGAAATTGTCTTTTGAGACTATTATCGATAACAGAACATATTTTATTACTAATTTTATGAAACTACTTTAAAATTTTTAATATATATATTAGAATTAAAATATAAGTGCATTGATTAGCAAACTTGACATGTTTTTTTTTTCGACTTTAGAACACGTATTATCTCTAAAGTCATTTTCTTGCTGCATTTTGATCGAACAAATTGTCTGAATAAATCTCACATCCTTTCATGAAAGGGATTCAAGAAAGTTAATCTGATTAGTCCATAGTTCCTGTGATCAAAAGGTATGGAATACGATCCTAATTAAGCGTGAGTTAAGAGGTTTCTTGGTAATTGCTCTTTGCTATTCTAAGAATAGAGGACTACATATGGGAATATTCTGGAGAGTTTAATAATTGACTTCGATCAACGCATTTCGGATTTCCTTTTGTATGTTGCGAATGCATTAGATTGTTCAATCAGTGGTACAGGATGAAACCTAACATTATCGAAGTTATGTGTCTTTCAAAAGAGCGATATATGATTTGGAAGGATAGTAATACAATTTTTGAAATGTTTTGCAACTAAAGACATCTTTTATAAAAAAAAAATGAAGAGTTAAATATTTATGTTGACACGGAATCAGTATAGCTTGATATATCATCAAATATTTCATAATGGTTTAGTTGTAAAACTGATGGTTTCTTGAAATAAACAAAGTTTTGCCTGTTAGATAACAGAAACGACAGTCATGCCTTTTAATCATAAATATTTTACTAGATAACGAAATTCAATTATGAAAATTGAAATATTAAAAAGTAGTTGCATTCTTATTTTCTGAAAAAACCGTTGTCACTAATAAACAAGTAATTCCTCAGATATCATTCAGTTTATTCAAAATTTCGTCTCAAACGTTTGAAGTGATTTGTAAAGGAAAAATTTTAAACTTATTTAGCTTTATAAATATCGAAAAATATCGGCAATATCGGTAATCTGGTTCGTTCTGACCGTCGGTTAAGTATTCATGCGATTTTTGAGACTGTAGGATTGAATAAAGAAACCGTTTTGCAACATTTTCTGCCATGACCATGTGCCAGTTCATACCACATTGTCTGTCAAGAGGTTTCTAGTCAAGTACAGCATCTCCGTATTAGACCATCCACCTTATTCTCCGGATCTTGAGCCATGCGACTTCTACCTCTCTCTTAAGGTGAAATATGCATTAAAAGGAATAATAATCCAGTCTGTTTAAGCCGTGAAAGATAACGGCACGCATCCTGAAGGAGATGAAGAAGACCCAGCACTGCTTCGAACATTGGAATATTCGCATGGAGCGTTGCAGGGATAGATGAGGGGTGTATATTGAAGGTGATAATAAGTAAGTATGCATGAAACCAAAATAAAATATGTTTTACAGCTTCAGTTTCGTTATTTAATAGCCACACCTCGTACAACTATATTTGGGAGGACTTTGGGCCCCGACAGATTTAACGGGCATAAGCCTCAGCTACATTGTCAAGTCTTTTGAGTCAAGTTCAAGTGACGAGGACCATACATGACCTGGCACCTCCCTCGCCAAATTTCCCCATTATGCCATCGGAAGGACTTAGCACCTCGATAGATTTAACGCTGATCAGTCCCGTTACGCTGTGGATCTTCAGTGGCGAACCAATGATTGGACGGAAGCAACGCCGGTCGCGAACCCGCGACCATGATTATTAAGCTCCTGCGGCCACTGATTAAATGTAAGAAAATTTATTAAGCCTTTATGTACTATACATCTTAATTTTTATGATTTTGAAGCGTTTTTCAAATGTATTGTAATCAGATTTTTCCCCCATTTTTCTTAACAAATAGATTCTGAAAATACTGATTATCACCCTTTTAACATTTTCATTTCTGAAACAATTCAATAGCCTGATGACAAATAAATTTCAGAAAAAAAACCCAAATTTCATGAAATGTTGATTAAATGCATAAATAATCAGACATCTTAAATAATTAAATCTTTAATCTTCTTCGGTACATTCTATATAACGTGAATTCTTTTGAAGTGAATTGAGTGGGAGCAATTTTTCAAGCATCTGGCTTAAAATCTCACGAGTGATTAAAAATGTTACGAAATAAAGACAATTTGCAATTAGGATTCATCCCACACATTCTGGTGTTATATACTCCGCTCACGATTTCTGAGAATAAGTAATTCTTTAAATTACAATTTTGGTGAAGGGAAGATTTCATTAAATCTTACGATGACAAGGAATGAATGCAAGAAAAATAAAATTTCTTTCCAATCCTGAATGTTCTAAGTCATGAATATCTTTCAAAAATTTAATTACTAAACTATAATTAGTAGTCTTGAAGGAATATCTTTCGGTTGAAGTTTTGTTTCCCAATGTCATTGCAAGATTTGTGAATAAATTATTATTTGTCTCTAAAATAAATAAGATTCCATTTTCAAAAGGAGACATTGGAAGCCTTATATACAAATATTAAATCAAAATTTTTATCTAAACAAATAAATTTAGCGGGAGTTATGTCACATTTCCATTTTCATATACCATTTTGAGTTTTAAAACGATGTTGTTTAAATTGAAGATTTTTCCCAATGGATGATACGGGACTTAAGTAAATTAGATTAGAATTATCGAAGTATGGTGAATATATATGTTAAATTGCATTTATCAGCAGCGAGAAGTTTAATACGAAATTAGTTAGGAAGAAAGAAAGAAAGAGAGAGAGAGAGAGTAATGATTGTTTGTAAATGTAAGGAGTGATCAGATATCTGACTGGGAAAGATCTACATAAAGTCAGTAAATCGGACCCTCATCTATAAATCTTCCGAAGACTCGAATCTGATTGATTGCGTAAGATAAATGATGATTGTCTGAGCCAAGTAGTCATTACCGAGGAATCGCGGCCGGCATTGATTTTATCGATTTTTTTGCTCGAGCCTTGATGCCCGGGATTGATGCACGTTAAATCTGGTCAAGGCCTTAAGTCCTCCCGTCGGTAAAGTGTGGAGGTTTGGATAGGGAGTTGCCAAGTCAAGTGTCATCCTCGGCCTCACACGACGCTCAAAATTAAGAGGTATGTCTCCAATGGCCCTCTGGTCGATTCTCAGACTGACGTTAATAAACAACCACATCACGTCACACCCATAAGGTAAATACCAAATTATTATATTAAACGTTAGGTTTTGGAGCTTTAAATTAGAGTAGAGTAGTAGTTGAATCTTAAACCTTTCCCAAGGTATTGTTTTAAGAGTTCTAAGTAAACTAATTATAAGCAAAATTAACACAGTTTTCGTAAACATAATTATTTAGGAAATTATTTAATTTTTAACCAGTTTTGTGCTATTTTAATACAGTTCCAAGTATTTTACCTAAGACTTCTCATTATATATAAGCTACATTTAGTTATCTCTGAATTAACCTGAAAATATAATGTTATAATTTGTGAAATTAGTTATTCTTTAAGTAATATGGAGGCATTTTCATATAAATTGTACAGTTGAAATCTCTTCTGAAAATTGAAAGCTTTAAAAGATATTCAGAATTTATAAATACTGAGTGACATAATTACGAAATCGAAGGATTATTAAAATTCCAGAACAACTTCTAAATCCTCCAATTCTTCATTTTCGATAAATTCTTCTCCCTTTTCCATGAATTTTTATTTAATAATTGAGACTATTTTGATGAAAATTTCCTTTACCAGTAGAATTATTTTCTTTCTCTCTCGTAGATTCTCTGTCTCCGCCATTACGTTCCCAAATAAGACGATCGCGTGGAACCTAAAATATTCAGAGATACTAAGCCTCTTAGATCTTCCGTTAAATGAAGATTACTGTAGTCTAATCACTGATAAATTCTTTTTTCTATGAGGAGGTTATTTATCAAATGAAATCTATGTCCATCTCTTGCTGAACTTGGCGAGCAAAAAATATTCCTATTTTTATTTAAGTAAAAAGCAATTGAGTATATAAAGATGGGCTTTTCTCAAATTTCTAAACACAATCAAAATTCTTGTAATGGATTTCTTGAAAATAAATAACAGCTAAAAACTTATTTTATTTGCATTAATGTCATTCCTTTCCTGGATTTTCAATATTTTGTTTCAGATTTTATTGCATACGCAACAAAAATTATGAAAAACTTTTTAACATAAATCTCTGTGTATGTGTTTGAAATCATACCCGATAATCAATAACTAATATATATGTAAGTAAGATCAATTTTTTTTTCACACCCTTCCTAATACGAATTAAAATTTATCATAAAATTTGTTCTGCTTGTTAACTGATCCTTGTGTACATAATACCGTAAATCACCGCTATTAATAATGTTATGTTTTGGTTTCAAGAAGCTATAGATTGAAGTAACTCGCGGTATCATAGTTTTTCACTCGGGTATCGTCAAGTTTAAATAAAAAATAAAAAATAATCAAAATATAATTGAAATAGAAAATTAAATTTTGTGTATTTTTCTTGAAACTTCTCTACATAGTAACCATCAAGAGTTATACATTTCTCCCAGTGTTTCTTGACTTTTTGAAGGTCGCCATTGTAGAACTCAGCATATTGAACATTATCTTCTCTTTTCTTCAATATACAGCTTCCTGAAAACAAACAAGCAGACATTAAAAGCTGTAATTTACAGCTTTATGTACTTAAGTATAAGTTAATAAGTAAAATAAATGTTATCCAAATATCACAATTATTTCTCAGTAATAATCAATATTTAACAATACCTTTTCATATTTTAGTTAATTTTTGATTAAAAAATTCTTTAGTTGATTAAGTTCTCCCCAATGAAAGTTTTGAAGCTTGGTAAAACCTATATCGAGACATAAATTCCAATTAAATGTGTAAGCATTTCTTTTTGAAATTTTTTTCTTACATTATTTTAAAATTCAATGCAATTTTTTTTTCTAATTTTACACTTAATCATTTCAATAACGCACTGAACTTTTTCATAATTTTTTGAAATCTTAATTCAAGTTAAGGATTTTCAAAAATAGTATGTTTTTTCTTTGATCCCACAAAAGTATCAACATAAAAGAAAGCGCCAGTCTAAAATTATTTAAAATTATTATTATTTCTTAAAAAATAATAAAAATAGATTTTAAATATGCAAAAATATCTTGGAATGAATTTAAAAATAATAATTTCTTAATTGATTATTTTATTCAGAAACATGATTTTTTTGTCTTTGAAAGGGAAAATTAGAATGTTATATCTCACAAAAATGAAAGCAAAGTGACAGAAAAAATATATTAGATGATACTTACACTAAAAAAAATATTTTATTCATACCATACAGTAAAAAATCTTGTGCGTGATTTTCCTTAGATTAATAAATATTTATTATTGTTGTTGTTACCATATGATTACGTGACCTGAGTGAATTTATAGAACTTCGAACAAGGACATTACATTTGCTGTATAAATACATGAAAAAGTAAAATATATTTATTAGTAAAGTAATCATACTGAATGCTAATACATGAAAAATAATGAAATCTTGTCGTAAAATACTTACTGAATTCAACTGCGAAAATCTGAAGCAAATAAAAAAGCCGTTTATTAATGGTTTTCATATAATTAACACCGGATTTCTTAAAATAACTTTAGAATAGTTTTTTCTATAGCATTTTGAATCATTTAAATTCTGTTAGATCGTACTTTTATATTGTTAAGGGTACACGAATCACGAGATCTTCAAAAACGTAAAAAGAGAAAGGAACCATTTGTTTCCTTTTTGAGCTAAGAATACTAATTAAAAATACTTTTTGTTTTAACAAGCGTTATACGAAATAATAAAAAATATTAATAAATACAATATAAAAAATTGAAATTGGATTTGCAAATTTCATTTTTACATGTGATACCGTTTTTTCTTTATAGTAAGTTCTAGTAAAAGTAGAATTATTGAACAAGAATATTAATTAGCCAAAGTAAGCGTAATTTCGAGGCCCAGGTTCCACAGAAGCAATTACTATGAAGAAAAGAAAACACCTTCTTCAAATTTCTGATGCATTTTTACATTCAATAGAAATGCATTCTTACGTATAAAAACAAAACTAAAAAAAAAAAAAAAAAAAAAAAAGAATTAAAACAGACGATTCTGCCATAAGTATAAATTCTTAAATTAGGTATCAAAAATAAGAGCAAACGATAAATAATTAAAGTAGACAGTAACATTTTGCTCGGATGTTAAAAAAAAGTAGATGATAAAATATTAAATTGAATATATATTGATACCTTAATCAAGCTAAACGTAATTGTTATAATCATAATGTACGTATTAATTATAATGTCAATATTTTCTATTTAACACCTTCTTTCCTTTATTTTATGGCTCCGCATATTTGTTGAAGTCATTTTCTCAAAACAACAATTTAGCACATGTTAGTAAAAATCTATTAGTGAACAATTTGTTAAAAGATTTTATTTGGTTAAAAGTGCGTTAAAGGCTTTGCTTATTAAATGTTTGAACAATTTCATTAAGTATATTAAGAGGGAATCTCTTAACGATTTCCCCCCAATATCTCTGGATCTAATAATTGAATTCGATTGCAATTTGGAATATAAGCGCTACTCAGAGTGTTTCCCACATAAGAGAACGGTTCAAAAAGTAATCGTGTTAGGAAAGAAAAAATGGGGTATTAGGAATGGAGTAGCCTACAATAGTCGGATGATCTTTTTTTCCTTTGCTAGGAAGTCCATAAGTATGACCCATTCACATCCAAAAAAATTCATTGCTATAATGTTTCCGACCGATGAGACCGTTTCACCTTCTTTGGTGAGAAGCTACCCGTTGCTTTGACAGAGGTTCGATTTCTGGAGTATAATGATGAATTCAGGTCTCATCGACAACGACAACTCGACACAGCAGCAGTATAATTTTGAATAGGCAACCAATGGCTTACAAATCAAGAATAACTTATGAATGAGTGTTAAAATTGTTTTGGCACGGTTTAAAATATGGTAGCACACAATGGCAACAGCAACTTGCCTCAGCAGTGCCTACTATCTTCAAAAACAAGTACTTCGTAAACCATCAAAGTGTTTTTTTCAAAAATATAAAAACACTTACGGTTTCTTAATGAGAACATTTACTAAATTAAGTAACGAATTAACATCATAAAATTGATTTCTTTGAACTCTTAACAGCGATACTAATTTTACCCACTAATGATGAGAATGATGAGATTTACGGTTTCCCATTTTTATAAGGGATTAATCTTGGTGTACATTTGATACTGTAACACCCCCACACCCCCACTTGAAACTAATTTAATTTTCTTCAATTTTCCCATTCTCTAAATCGAAAGTAAAGAGTTAATTTTTATTTTCTGATCCAATTCCAAATTATCCTTTTAATGCTCTCATAAAATCTCTTGAGTCTACTTTATTGTAATTAGAAATCTGTCTCAAATAATCCCTAGTTGACTGATAGAGGCCACGTTAATCTCTAATTATTCCTTCATTTTATACCACGGGATTTGGAAATATCCCAGATATCCTTACCTATAAAATCGACTACACGGTAAAAAAAATATCTCTTCTGCTGTTCTCGAGACGGCGAAGTTCGGTCTCTGGCCTACTCCTTCAAAATATGTATACTTATTGCCTCTCTCTTTCAGTGAAATCAATAAATAATCTTAAAAGAAAAAGAGGACTGTTCGTTTTATCCGGAATCATAAGTGCATTTATACACGTCAATTATATATATTAGTCATTATGCACGCACGCACGCACGCACGCACACACACACATATATATATAGACCTAACCACGACTAATACGTAGTATGGAAGCCACGTCTGACACCGATATGCGCCTATCCGCTGACACCATGTCCTGTACTCTAGTTGTGTTGTATGGTCTTTCGGCTTTCATATATATATATATATATATATATATATATATATATATATATATATATATATATATATATATAATGATGAAATATTGAATAGCAAGGAGCAATGGCTCCAAAACTTTCTTCATTCATGCTTTTAAACTAATGTGCTCAGGCGGCACCTTATCCTTTATAAAAAGACGACTATTTATATGTAAGATATAAAAATATGAGATTCCATGGCGCTCTTGTGAGAATGCTGTGGTAACTCAGCGCGCAGCGATGCACACTTCAAGAACCACTGTTATAGGTAGCAAAATGATAAGGTATTAAATAAAGATGCGTTGGTAACCGTTTGCATTCACACACGGTCATTTACATTTCGTGTGTTTGAACGTATAACATTGGCCACTTGTGAAATTTTCCTTTATTAACATCTAAGTTTTTTTCTGACTTTACATTCAAGTCTTCAGCTGGATACTCAACGAAATGAATTATGGTTACGTAAATTAGGAAAAAAAAATCTGAAATGTAGGGAATTGAGATGATAAAATTGTAAAAAAGAGAAAGAGAATTGAATTTAAGGAAAAGATAGAAAGGTTGCGGTGATTAGGAGATTTCCAGTATGAAGATCTTCAAAAGTTTGTGTATGTTAGATCTATAGATACTAGGATCCTTCTGTTCGAAGTTACCTCAGTTATGGATTTACTCGCATCATATTCTGATAAGAGAATTATTTGAAGTTTTATAGAAGTACCTCTAGGTGCAAGGAGCATTGAATTGGTAGAGAGTATTTATCTTGCTAGAGAAATAATAAAGAAGATTTTGAAAAGTAATTGATTAGATTCTTGATCTGTTTGTGTGTGGCTATTTCAATTACTTAATTTACGCTTGTTGCTTAGTTGAATTTTATATTTGTGATTAGATTAACATTTGAGATTATAGACTAATTGTGTTACAGGGATACGCCAAAAATCCTTAATGCCGTTACATGTACCAAAATGTTAACTGCATCATAAATTATTATTCAGCTACTTGAGTGAATGATTATTCAATTGTTAGATTTCAGTAAATAAACATTTCGCTTCTCTTTCATAACACAATCAGAGATCTGAAAGTTTTAAGGAAGCAAAGAAAGTCAAACCTTTGTTTCTACGAATAAAAGTTAAAGAATTTTACCTTGATTTCGAAATAATGATCTCTTCTAAAGAAAATTTTTACAAGTTTGCAAAGCATAAAAAGTAACTTGCTGATGAAGAATATATTTGTTATAAAAGTTAATGTATATTACTCCTTCTATAGTGCCGGCATTTTTCTTATCCGGCTCTGTGAATAATCCGGCGTTTTTACGCGGGAAAAGTATTCCACAGAAAATTATCTTACTCCGTCTACTTTAGTGAAATAATGTAAGGTATCAATAGAAAACAGTATATTTTTGTAGTTTTTAGTATATTAATTTTAATAATTTTGCATTTTAACTTTAACTTTTGTGTATTAACTTTAATAATTCTCTTCAATTGCTATTGAACTTTCAGACGGAAGTTCATGCTGTGAAGGTTTTGCTAAGTTTTGTTAACAGTATGAAACCTTGAGCTCTTTTAGAATTTTATGTCTGGTATGTTGGTATTTATTTTTCTTGCTCAGCGTCTAATAGAAAGGGTATCACTTTACGGAAGAATTGAGGTTTAACTTATTATAACGAATTACGTAATACTTTACTTTTATAAAAAAATTACAGTTTTAATACTTCTATCTTTTATAATTTAAGTTTAGTTTAGTTTTTATTAACGTCGCACTAGAAGCAATGATCTCGACTAGAAGCAATGATCGGCGACGGATCTCGTAATTTTGAAGCTCGATTAAGTGACGTGGGTGACACCTGAGCTGACACCCTCCTCTCCTAACATCCACACCACGGGGAGGACTTCGGGCCCCGAACAGATTTAAAGTGCATCAGCTACCAAGGATTCTATCTATTATAAATAAAATTGGAATAAAAAGTAGTAACAACTTTTTAAATTGTTCCTATGTTCCTGTTATACTCCGACGTCATTGTTAAACAATATTTTAGATTCAATGTACTTATTTATAATTATTTTAATACTGGCACTCAAACATTGCAATGTACAAAACAATAGATTTTAGTATTAAAGTATAATCATTTCGTTCCCTTTTGAATTAAAGTTTTTTGCGTCGTTCTTAAACATAATTGCTTCAACTATCGTAATTCACTTTTAAGTAAAGAAATTATGAAAGGGATCGAGGGGGTTGTTGTAATTATCTTCCGATATCACGCTTTAGAATAAATATATGTTACAAAAAAGGAAATAGGTTTTCAATGGATTCACATCTTCTCCATAGATTGCAGTTATAAAAGTTTTCAATTAATCGTAATTATAAAAATTATACAATATTCTTTGAATTCTGAAATGTAAGATTAAAAATATATGTTTCAATTATAAATTAACTCTATATAATATGGGTTAGTTAAATTACTAGTTATGAATAATAGTTAATTCTGAATTCCTTCATTTTTTTTAGAAAATATAAATGAATTGATTTAGTTTGATTTTAAAATTAGGTCTGCACATACATCCTATCTTTTATAAATTAATTTAGCTAATCCATATTAATATGTAAAAAAAGAAAGTTTTATTCACAAACAATTATAAAGGAATTAATGAAGTAATTTTCGATTATATCCATACTTTTAATCAATAGTTTTTATTGGTTGAAATAAATAAAAAGTAATTGAATATTTTAAATTGAAAATTACGCTTTTGTTTAAGAGATCGAATACTTAAAATATCTATTACAGTATTTCTTTTAACAATAAAATTATGATTAAGTCGATTGTTTATTAATGTTGCACTTAGAAGGAAAACGAGGGTTATTGGCCAGGGACCTTGCAAATTTTGAATCACAATTAAGTGACCATTCTCTTAACATCTACACCATACTAATGTGGGGTTTTGAGTACCGAAACATTAACGTGCTATATATCTGCTACACGACGGATCCTTGGCACTAGGACTCGAACTTGATGGAAACAACATCAAGCACGAGTTCGATGATATGATCATTCGGCGACTGCAACAATAATAAAATTATGAAGAACAACATTATAGTCAGCTTTAAATTTAATAAATTAACCTGTATAAAAATTCTTCTTATTATTTTTTTTGTTAAAAATAACGATTTTCAGTTTAAAATAAATATTTATTATTTCTTTCGACTGAAGTTTTTCCCAACCATGAGATAAACTATTATTTATCAAGGGAATTCATTTAATTTTACTCTCGAAAATTTCTATTAAATTTTTTTGAAATTTAAATAACTTCATTGAAATAATTTCAGATTAAAGGAATATGTAATATAGAAGACACGAAATTTAATTTAGTAAATCAAGCTTTATAAAAAATGTTTATTTTTAGTTTTTGTTTGCTCAGAAAACAATTTTCAGTTTAAAATAACATTTTATTAATTTATTAGTTTAAGTTTTTTAAAACAACGAGATAAACAATTATTTATGATTTTTTTATCATTTATGTTGTTTTAAATAAAGGACTTCATTTAATTTTAATCAAATAGATCCCACTCGAAAATTTCTATTAAAACATTTGAAATTTAAATGAACAATTATTTATGATTTTTTTTTTTATCATTTATGTTGTTTTAAATAAAGGACTTCATTTAATTTTAATCAAATAGATCCTACTCGAAAATTTCTATTAAAACATTTGAAATTTAAATGATTTCATTATAATACTTTTGGATTTAAAAATATATAACATAGAAGACAAGGAATTTAATTTGTCTGATTAAATATATTTCTTGGATATCCCTTGAGAGTTTCAATCCAGACAAAGGTTTGTTTTGTTTTTAAGACCTTCAATTAATTTCAGGCGAAGGTTCATTTCCCAAACAGGTAATTGGTATTCAAGAACGCTCAGAGATGCAATATCTATCTAAGGTTTCTGAGTATGCTGCAAGAAACGAATTTTTCTAAGGTTTCGGTGTTATGAAGAACTTTACATTACGTTTTCCGAGAAAATAGTTATTTCTCTTAACATGAGAAATTAATCAAGTTTCACTATACAATAGATCGAGGATTAGTGACTTATTTTTATTCCTAGAAATTTAGAAATTGAATTCATTCTCGTGTATAGTATGCCACAATAAATGAATTTTTGTTAGCAAAGAGTCAATTTTAATCAGCGAGACAATTTCTTTCTAATACCATGGACTGAAAAATATTTCTCATTTTAACCAAAGGAATTTAGAAGTTTTTGAGAGGTGTTGGAAAAGAATAAAACATTGGATGTCAGAATTTACAATTACAGTCTGACCCAATTAACCCACTGTAGTCGGGGTTTCTGATGACTAAACCGTGGGTTAAGTAAACCGCGAGTTACAGTATTAATGCAAATTGAGCTGTAATATAAGTTTCAATTTCTATCTGAATATTCCGCGTAAAGAACATTCATGTTAGGGAGTAATTTGATAAAGAGTAAAGTGATAAATTTGTGATATTATAAAGAGTAAAGTGATAAATTTGTGATATTATAAAGAGTAAAGTGATAAATTTGAGTTATAAATGTATGGTAATGCGTGCTATTTTTATAGTTTCTTATCAATTATCTGAAGGAAAAAATTACAAAAAAATTTAGTAGAGCTGCTCCTTTATCTATATCAGCAGTTTATTCTTCTATTTAACCATCCCCGTAGTGTAGATTCAGGTAGTTCTATCAATGCCTACTTGTTTTACTCTTTTCGAATCCGTTGGATAACATTGAGGTTTTTTTTTCCGATTATGTAAGCGTTTATACTCCATGGACATTATTTTTTAAAAAATATGAAATCACTTATACAAGAAGAAATTTTCTTAACTCTTAATATGTGATTGATGCAAAATGGTTGAACATACAGCTAATCTCCCGGAACGCGATATCTTGAAAATAATTCAAGCTGGAGTAATTCACATTCCGAGAAATAGTGATTCATTTTGATATATTTATACTTATATAGAAATATCACACACACACACACACACACACTAATAAATTAAACATATACTAATGTCTGTTCTTAACAGGAAGTCATGACGTCATCCGAGCAAAGGATTAATCTGAATTTCATCAAAAGAAAAATAAGAATTATGAAGCCCCAATGCTTAGGAGTGATGTCACAAGAGATTGCTTATCCAGAGAGTCAAAGCAAAACCTGGAGAAAAACAGACAAGCGTGTCATTGAGCCGCATGTTAATGAAGTCATATTGTATAGACAACTACTCACTACAATACCTGTAAGTTCCGTTTTAGGAGTGTGAGTTAAGAAGATGTACTGAAGGTGTTTTAAATTTAACAAGCGTTTATTTTTAAAATCTTTATTTAAAAACATAGTACATTTCCAAACGAAGATACAGTAACCCTTTTTTGAACAAATTACACTTTCAGATGAAACAATAACATCCCAGACCCTTTTGCCAGCTGGACAACAAAATGAGTAAAATGAAGCTGTCGAATAAATGCATCACTTTATATACACATTTGAAATTAGGGCTGTCTCCAAAATATTCTGCGTCCTGTGCGAAATTATTGGGGTAATTCTATACCCCCTGTATATATCGTATATTGATACATATGTTAACCCTCAATAGAATCAAAATACACAGTAGTATATTTATATTTAAAATGTAAGGAAAATAAAAAAAATTGTGTGGAATTAAAAATTATAGACGGTATACAGTATAAATTATATTGAAAATAGATAAAATATATAATTAAATCAAAAAATTCCCCCTTTTGATTTCATAAATGTACTGGTGATGTCTTCGAGATTCGCTCCCTGTGTATAATCTTTTGTAACTAGGTTTTGCGGAGGACTAGACAAAGTGAAAGTAGAAAGGAGAAATCGACTTTGAATAATTAGCAATAGCAAAGAACAGGTTTCTGTCGGTCCACTGACTAGGGTGTTCTCGTTCTTTTAGACAAGCGTGCTCAAAAAATGTTTTTTTTTTCCGATTCCCAAACGTACTGATGACTCAATGCCCTCACTATATAATAAACATTTTGAGACAGACATTGACAAAATATGTGACACATTCTTATTTATTTTTAAAACCAACTTTACTCTGAGGATAAGTGAGATTATTTGTGAATAGGCTTTGTTGTTTTGAGTCAATAACAACGCGATTTCTGTAATCTTTCTTTTTCTGAATTTCCACAACACGCAAATTTATGGTACAGATCCATTTAAAACATACCACAATTACCGTTATTTCATATTCTTAGTAGAATCGATGTTAGATTTCGAGATTATACTCTAACAACTTTGATACAAAGCTATTTACATTAACTTTCAGCTAAAGCGATTTCATTAGTTTTTAAAAATGAACATTGGATTCCATCTTTCTTAAAAATGAACATTGGATTCCTTCTTTTTTAAAAGTGAACATTGGATTCATTCGTTTTTAAAAATGAACATTGGATTCATTTTTTTTTAAAAATGAACATTGGATTCGTAATCCTCGAAAGTATACATTTAACCAAAATTAACTCTGGATTAACATGCCATTATATAATCTGTTAAATGTTTACCACATTTGTATATGTAATTTGTTTCTCATTTACAAATATTGCGTTATTTTTTTAAACATAGACATTTAATGGAAATTTCTGTGTTCATAGTTCTGCTACTAAGAGTTTGTGTTCGGTAAATAAATAATATTTATTTTTGGTTTTAGTAAGCAATAATAGGTTCTTATTAAGTTTTTGAAGTGACAATTTCCAATTGCAATGATTATTTTTAAATTAAGGAAACATAGACGAATCCCGTTTAATTATATGAGTTTCTATAACTTAAATCTGAAAAGGATAAAAGTCTTTGATTTTAAAAAAAATACAGACAGAAAGAAACGTCACTATATTGTACTCCAAGGGAAATGCACAAACTATAGTCTGAGTACTTCTACTTCTTGAGTACTAAAAATGCATCATAAATTTTCTATTCTTTTATAAGAAGGAAATGGAGACGGAAAGAGAAAAAGGACTTCTGGTCTATATCGAAGGTTTGAGCATAACTCGAAATGTATCTACACAATTGATTTTCCTAAGCTTTCGTTTTGTTTTTTGTGCAATTATACGTATAGATTCATTCTTGTGTTTTTCTTTCTTACTTTTGACATTATCAAACTATTACAATTAACATCCAACTTGATCTTCGTAATTTTTTTCCTTCAGTGTATTCTGTAAATCAGTGATGTAGCACCGTGAGTGACAAGAACATCTTTATTTTTATTTAATTTATTATTATATATTTTTTTCCTAATTACTTCCTAAATCAATCTAAATAAAAATGAAGTCACAAGTAAGAAAAAAAAACACATTAAATTTTAAAAGACGAGAAGAGAAAAGAAGAAGGAAAGATGTGAAAAGAATAGAAGATAAAACAAGAAGAGAAGAGAAAAAGAAAGCAAATTAGAAGGAGAAGGAGAAGAAAAGAAGAAAGAAGAGAAAGGAAGAGAAAAGAAAACACGTATTTCATCATAACACAGAATAAGAGCAACGAAGTATTTTCATCAAGAACAGCAACGCAAAGGGATCTATTTTCCATTCAAATATTTCCTGCCTCGTTTCTTGTAATTGTAATGTACCTAGAAAAGTGAAGTACTTCGGCTAACATGAGTTGGATGCTAATGGTTTTCGGCGTGCACTTTAGTTTAATGAGGGGGTCATATCCAGCGAGCAAGTTGACCGACATTTCACTGTGATTGGTTCTTGAGGATAATTTAGTACGAAATGGAACCATTTTCTTGCCAGTCCAACTACGAAAATTATCACTGTTCGCTCATTCTCAGTGAAGAAAGGTAATATATATTCTTTGGGCTGCATGGCTTTTTTGTAATTTAGTAAAGTTACTTCAAGAGAGAGAGTCTCTCTCTCTCTCTCTCTCTCTGTGTGTGTGTGTGTGTGTGTGTGAGAGAGAGAGAGAGAGAGAGATGAATAAGAAGATTGAAATTTTAGGAATTGCTTGTTTTTGAAGGGAATTTTTCTTAAAGGTTTCACTTCGGAATAATTTATACGATAGAAAAATGAGAAAATAAGTTCAGATGGAACTAGATTGCAGACTTTTTGATGTATTCTTGCTTCATTTTATAAAATTCTACTTTCGCAAATTATGATGTAAAATTTGTGATGTAAATGTGATATTGTGCAGACAGTAAGTTCGAATTTAGTTTGTAAGTATATATCAAAAAATAATATTTTTATCGATTCCCGTTGGTAAAACAATTTTTAAAAGTTTATTTTTTAGCATTTCATAAGGGTTATAATTGATATGCCATGTAATTGATATTAGATTCTTGAATGTTATATTAAAGTCACACTTAGAAGCAATTTGAGAATAATGGCAGAATACCCAAAGAGACCGAGCTCATCCAAAGGGTTTAGAGCTACAAACTGGCTCTCGGGTGACAATCACCCTAGTAATCAACATTTATTGGCAAAAAGAACTTTTTTACAATATTTTACAGTAACGTAACAAAAAACAGTACATGTTGGAGCAAAGAACAAAAGAAAAAACATAATAGCGAAAATCAATAGAAAACATAATCAAGCAATTTGTTTACTGAGATGTCATTGTTCTAACGACGTACTTTTTTGACGTCATAGTTCTAATACTTCCAATTTATCTTTTCATTTTTCTGTTCTTTTTTTGGAATGCATATCAATCTTTATTCCATTGACTTCACGATTTCTTGGTAATACCGGATGCTGATGCGATGATACAATGACTAACGTCAGCAGACAAACTCCCAGCGATTGCTTTAGTTCAAGTGGTACACACAAAAAGGTAAGTTGAAACATTCAGATGGACCTTGTAATTTTGAAGCTCAGTAAAGTAACGAGAATGGCACCTGAGTTACTCATCTCCCTCTCCAAACTTAAACATCAGTCCAACAAGAGAACTAGGAGCCTCGACAGAATTAACATGCATCATCCCCTCTACACAAAGGGGTCTTAGTGGTGTCAGCATTCGACGAACACAACGGTGACCGCGAGTTTCCGACCATGACCTCTCGGCTGCCATGACTCTCGGCTTGTTTGTTTCTTAAGCTTTTTCTAGCTAAATGTATCAACCCGGTTCTAAGGGCCATTAATATGCCTCGTTATTTAGAACCATGGTCAAGTAACGAGATCAACACTTGAGGGGGTAAGTGAATATTCACTTACACGCAGGAGAGAGGGGTTTGGGTCCCGATAGTTTAATGTGCATCAACTTTTCTTTCAAGACAGAATTTGTTTTTGAGTCTGAGCTCATTAATCTATTATTGAAGTTATAACTGCCTAGGTTTAAAGTATTTTTTCGATTAACTTTTTATTTTTTATTTCATATTTTTATTAATTTCAATAAAATTACTGATCAAGATCTGCTTCGAAGCGGATAATAGAAATAAAACTGTAGCTTTGTCAATGTATCAGAATGGTAACGTTATTTCAGTTGTTACTTCTTTCTAAAACTTTATTGCGATGTAGTTTGTGTACAAATAAAAGATTTAATTATCCAGTCAAGTAACGAAATTAAGTGTGGTTTCAGTTAATTACTCTTCGCCTGATACCTGAAAAATACCTGAAATTTTTTTTTTCTCCGTAATTTTTATGAGTATAATTTTTTTAATAGAATTCCATTTTTCCTGGCACTAAGCTTTAGAACTTACCAAACCTCATTCTTCTTTTGATACCTCTTCACTTAAATTGTGTTCTGAAAAAACCGAGCAAGTGTCTATTTCTCTACGATATATCTATTTTATTTGTTTCAATACTCAAAGGATTTGCAACCTATGAAGCTTGCGATAACGGCACGGTAGCCTAGTGGTTATCATAGCGGACGTAACCGACGTTTTCTCGTCGAGTCGTACGTTCGAGCCGTAGAGCCACTAAAGACCCACGGTGTAGCGGGGTTGATGCACATTAAATCTGGTCAAGATCCCAAGCCCTCCCGTTTACGTGGTGTCGAAACTTCGGATACAAGTTCGGATGTCGTCCTTGTTACTTGACCGAGGTCCAAACTTACGAGATCTGTTTACAATAGTCCTTGTGTTGCTACTCAGTGCGACTTTAATAAACATTCAAATCAAATCAAGTGGCTTATAGTAGCCAAAGGCTTATGGTCACAACCGGCGTTGTGTCTGCTGCGTCGGGGGTTGGAGCCAACATACCACTGAAGATCTATCGTGTATCGTGGGTGATATATGTTAAATCTGTCAGGGTCCCAATCCCTCCTGTTGGCGTTGTATAGAAGTGTGGAAAATGGGTTGCTGCTAAGGAGTCGTTCTTGGCATTTGAGCGAGGCTCAAAATTACTAGGTCCGTCGCCAGTTGCCGAGGTGTGGCTACTAAGTGAGAGGTTAATGAGCAATTAATCCTTTGCGATGCATTCTTTAATTGTACAACGAAAGCAATTCGTCCAAGATCGTGTTGATTGTCACCAATGTGGTTACGAAGCGCTAGTACCAATTTCCCTTCGTTATTGGATAAATCTGGGAAATTAAATTTCATTTAATTGTATATTAATAGTGGAACAATTTTCCAAATTTAATCCATATATTTATTTATTTACATCAATTAATTATTAATAGCTGTTTCTATCTTCCTTATATATTGTGCCTCGATAACGATAAAATTAATTGTAATAATTGTAACGAGGTATAAATACTTATTAAAAGAAGAAGTTGGTGCGATTTATTATAAAGTATCATTTAAACTCTTTATTTTTATTTGCTTTTTTATTAAGGAATATTAGATAGATAGATAAAAAAACTGTAATCAATTAATATTAGTTAAAGTTTATTAAAAACACATTCAACTCACGAACAACGCCGAAAATTTCAAATAATTTTAAATGAAGAATGTTCAAATTTTGAAATGTTTAACGAAAGTGCTGTAATATTTTTTTGAATTGGTAACCAGGAGTAATACGAAAATTATTTGAAATGTAACAAAAGCTCAACAATGAAATTATATTTAATCTCGACACTTTATCTTGTGTGTTTTAAACATTTGTTATTTAAGCTACCCGTTCTGAATTAATACATGTCATTAAAATGCCACAGAATTCTTATTTTTCTCATAAACTCTAGATCATTAAATTTATTTTAATGCAGTAAAATGCATCCGTAACATCGAAAATTAATGAAGGTCTCTGAAGAATTAAATCTTTCGCCCTATTTTTGAAACTGTTCTTGAAACTTTCTAAAAGATCTGGTAGATAGTCTCAAAAGATCCCGTCTGAATTCATGAGCGTTATGTTAATCCTATGGATATATTTTAAATGTTTATAAAGAAAACATTTTAAAATATTGTTAAAAACTGGAAAATCCAAAGACTAATCATTAAAATAGACGTACGAGTAAAAATATATTTATAAATCGAAGGAATAATTTAATTTCATTAAAACCTTCATTATATATTTTTCCCCGGATGCAGTTTATTTCAAATAAATAGAATAGTCTTGGTTTTAGTAGGAACGCAGAGATTCCATAGAATTAACATTATGCTCATGAAATCAAAATGGCTGATTGTCAGGAGCTGGAGCAGACTAATTTGTTTCCATAGTAACAAACAATCCTGACTTTTATGTTCAATCTTGACTTTTATTTTGTTGTAAGGAATCGAATCTCCTTCCTCAATTGCACTAAAATAATGAATATTTTGAAGCTGCTATGAATACAATTTGCAAGTCTCTTCCGAATTATTTAAAAACTGTGGTAAAAAGTGCATTAATATGAACGTATATGTTTATATTTAAAATAAAGAGTCGAAATACGCATTTATAATTCTCAAGGTTTGGATAACACATGAATTTAAAACTACAGGACAGTATTTTTTTTGTGAATATCATTCGTTTTATTGTTGAATATTTAGAAATAGATACCCTGTATGAAACTGATAGATACAATATCAAATACTATGCATATCAAAAGCTTCAAAGCACTCATAATATGTTAAATGTATCACTTTAAAAGAATTATAGAGTTAATTATAAACTTATACAAGGTACGGAAAAAAAGAATAAAAATCGAGACATTATTTTATCAATCTAATTACACAGGCATTTTTGTACATTAAAACGTAACCAATTTATCATTTTAATTTCACTTATATTTTTATTACGTATGAGTTGATACTTTACTGAAAAAAAGTTTTGATAAGGGTGAAAATTGAATTGAAAATACTGCAGAAAATAAGGTATTTGGTAGTTTCTTAGTTATTCTCTTTCTTTAATTTCGCATGCTATAATTTAGAAAGGTATGTAATACTCTGATATTATTTCCTTCAGTTTCTAATATCAATCTTTATATATAGACACTAAATAATATTCCAATGAATAGAAATTCACACAATATTGATAACCAAGTTATTTTAATCAGATCTATGAATAATTATTATATATTTCTCAATTTACTCTATATGTGACAATACTCCCTATATGCATCTAATCTAACGTTTAATATAAAAATCTGGTGTTTATTTTGTGACATATTTCTTTTATGCATCACATCTACAGCTCTTTTAAAGTAAATTGGGACAAAACACTTTATTATTTATCAAAAAATTTACAAAATCGCTGTTTGTTGAATCCCTCTTACTCAGCTCATTCTAGTTTACGTTCAAATAAAATAGCATTAGTGTATCAAACCCCTCATTCCAATTCAAGTTCTTTTCGATTATAGTGGATTCCACTTCTATTATTCCAACCAGGAGTTACTTATGACCAATTTTACTACAAACGTTTAATTGTGGTGATTCATTTCAATATAAAAATATCTGAAAATTATCGTTGTTCTCTACATTCCTTCTTTTCAATTCTATTTCATTTATATATCACTATCTTCCGTCTAATTCATTGCGTTTCTTACTTTCATATAATTTACCTAATCTCATTTGATTTGATTTGATAAGAGTTATAATTGTATGCTATTCAAATTAAAAAAGGTCCCCGAGGTTAGTGATGAGAAAATCGTGAATAGCTAAACGTCTCAACTTTACCAGATCAATCGGGCTCAAATCCTTAAATGATGCAAAGATGAGAGACCGAATCCTCGAACCTAAGTAGATCCTCCCCTGCTGTGATCTGATAACTTCTCAAGCATGTTATACTGTCTCTATTCCTTCGCGTTTTTAATTTCAGTTTCACTTCTTACCACTAACTAACTTCCTATTAAACGTCAACCTCAGTATTAAATCCTTTACTTCCTATAAATGAAATTTACCAAATCAATTCACTGAACTGCATTAATTCTGATTCAATCTACTCGAGTCAAGTTTCCTTATTGAGAACGATCTTCAAATCTCAACGCAATACCATAAAAGTCCCCAAAGGGTTAGTTGAAGTGAAAAACGTGCATAGATTATGTCATAATTGTAAAGTTTCTCCAATCAAATTTGATGAAAACACCAAAGAATTATAGTTGAGAATTCACCCTTGGAGCATCGGTTTCTGTGATAAATGTAGAATGTATATCTATAGCTATGTATACATTCTACATTTGTATTTTATGTAGAATGTATAGCAAAGTATTTTATGCTTATACGAAGACGAAAATGAGCCTAAATCTTACCAATAAATAATGTGTAAAAGAACACAATTGCTTATGTTATATGTCCTCTTGAGAAATTTCAAGGCCAAAAAATGATACAAAATAAAAAAGTTTTGAATATATTCCCCAAAACTAAATTCTCCATTTGAAAATAAGCATTCTCATATGACCTTATTATTATTTTATTAAAATAGCATTTCGAATTACAATCTTTAAGCTAGAAAAAAGTAACTTAAAATTTTTTGCCTTTATATTTTGTTATAACAGCTGTGATGAAACATTCTAAAGTTATTTGTCAATTTATCTATTTGAAGGACTTCATTTTTCGAGGACAAAAAGTCGTGGATAATTCATAGTTAAATATTTGAAGAATAATGAGAGTTTATGTAAAATGATTTTAAAATGGAATTTTTAGTTAGTTTTTCCAGCTCTAAAACTTTTAGCACTAAGTAATTACATTAAAAGGAAACAATACAAAATTTACGTTAAAATATTAGTTTATAATTTGTAATACAAACACAAACTGAAATTAAACAAAATTATTAATAAGGACCTTCAGAGTTGGCTTAACAGATGTTTTTTCTTTAATTAAAAAAGTATTAAAAAATACATTTTCTTACGTCTTTCGATCAATTTAAGCATCTTTGTTATATTTAAAATTATTTCTCATTAAAATTTGAAGGTATTTCACTTTTTTTTAATTAAAAAATATCGAGGCACATATTAATCCGAAAAATCTGATTTTTTTTTTAAAATCCGTAAATGAAAGCAGAAAATTGTCTCTTTTCCTCTATATTAGTTAATCCCTTGATAAAATTTTAATTGTTTCTTGACATGTCCTCTCGATTTAGTTAAATTAATCATCTTCGAAAGTAATAATTTCTCTTCAGTTTTGTGGAAACGAAAACAAGAAAGAAAGACGAAAAAAATATTCGAAAAACGAGAAAGAATTATGAAGAAATAGTT
This sequence comes from Nephila pilipes, assembly GCA_019974015.1. NCBI lineage: Eukaryota > Metazoa > Arthropoda > Arachnida > Araneae > Nephilidae > Nephila > Nephila pilipes. The sequence goes on along the minus strand of BMAW01072486.1, from coordinate 199,806 downwards.
TTGTAATTTTTTAGAAAGAATTTTAAAAATGATTTTCATCGAGTCGCATATATTAAAAGAACAATTAACTAAGTTCTTTAATTAGTATGGTCTTCACATCAATATCTTTGCGTATAAAAATAAAATATTAAAATTCTCACCAACAATGATATATATATATATATATATATATTATATTCTAAGAGCAAGTAAATTGGACGAAAAATTAAAACGATATCGACAAAAAGTATCTACAAACGATATAAAGTAATTAAAAATACAAAAGAGGAAGAAAGGCAAAATAATGGAACATATTATAATTAATATTGTAATAGGCTGCAGGCTGTAAAGGCTAAGTTATTTTAGAATAAACGACTAAACTGTTCCTAATCAACAGTTATATAAAAACGATTATCAAAACAAAAGGAAACAAGAACTAAAGAATATATATATATATATGTGTGTGTGTGTGTGAATATGTATGTATATATACGAGACATCTTTCCGATACCTCGAATCAAATAGTCCAGGAGGGTTAACTTATCAAATATTTATTTATTGAAGATCATTCATCTTAATGTGGGAAATACAACACCATAAAAGCGGACAGCACACGAGTTTACATGACAAGAAAAAAAAAAGAACATTACATGACAAGACGCAGGTAGACCAAAAAGTAAAGTGGTCTATCAAACGGAGGTTTTCTAGTCGAGTATGAATAATGGGTCAAAAAGTTCTGAAAGAAAATTTAAGTTGTCTTAAGTTTTGTGATAAGATTGGTTGCATGTTAAATCATTCGTGTTAATAGAAGAAAGTATGTTTAAAGGACACATGCACATCAACTTCATTTGTATTGATAGATTAGTAATTTACTTATAAGCAAACGTTCATTATTATTTAATAATGTTTAGAGATGTAACAATTTTGTTTTTGGTGTTGTTTATGTCGTTATATAATAATTTGTTGAATAGGAAAGTGGATTCTCTAATTTAAAAGTAAAGAGTTCATTTCTATTTCCTGATACAATTCCAAATTATCCTTTCATTTATTGTATCACACGCTCATAAAGTTAGCTTAAAACGCTTTCCCATTGTAGTAAATATGTCAGAAATAAGCTCTACTAGACTTCCTGTTTGCAGCTGAAGTCTCTAAGAATCCCTACACTCAGACCACGTGAGTACCACATGAATGAAAAACGTCACTAGAAAATCCCCATTTTGAATTAACATTCACGGTTAAAAAACTCGCTCGTCTATTACCTTCGTATGCTCTATTTACTTAGGCCGTGCTGCCGACATTGCGTTGTATCATCATCATATTATTACATCTCTCTCAACGAACAGTAAATAAAAGATTATTCAGAAAATTTGCGGACTTTATTATCTGAACCATGAATGTTTTATTTGCACTTCAAAAAATATGACACTCACGCGCGCACGCGCGCGCACACACACACACACACACACACACACACACACACACACACACACACACACACACAATAATAACACACTATAACAAAAAAAAAACCCGACCAAGAAGAAGGAAGATAAGAGTTGGAGACAAAAATAGGAGGATAAGCGACGCACCAAGAAGTAGTTGTCCTATTTTTTAACAAAAATTGGCTGATAGGAAAATTATGTACAGAATATTTAAAGATTTATTTCAGATTTACATAGTTACAAAGTAATGAGCTCATTAAGGTATTGATATACCTATGGCCTGAATGCAAGCTGCCACACGATTTGGCATAGAGTGATAATGCTCCTTGATGGTCCCCAGTGGTAAAAAAACGACGGAGAAGTAAGAAGGTAAGAGTTGGAGGCAAAAATAGGCGGACAGGCGACGCACCAAGAAGTAGTTGTTATATGGAAGCAAAAATTGGTTGATAGGAAAATTATGTACAGAATAGAAACGGATTAAAATCTTAGAAAAATTAAAATATTTATTTCAGAGTTACATAGTTACAAAATAACGAGTGCTTTAAGGTGTTGATATACCTCTGGCCTGGATGCAAGCTGCCACACGACGTGGCATAGAGTGATAATGATACCTGATAATCTCCTGCGGTATTTCTTGCTAAATTTGCTCCAATTGTAGGGCTAGGTGAACATTTCCTGGAAGAAGCAACCGCCTTCCCTTCATATCCCACACATGATCGATTGGAGAGATATCTGTCTGTCCAAGGAAGTGTTTGACAAGCTGTAAGACCATTCATAGTAACACGTGCCGTAAGTGGTCTGGCATTATCTTGCTGAAAAATAAGGCCAGGATACTGCAAAAGAAACGGTAGCAAAATAGGTCTAAGAATGTCGTCGACGTACCGCTGTGCTGTAAGTGTACTTCCAATGATGACCAAAGGGTACGATTATCAAGGGAAATGGCACCCCAGACCATAACTGCTGGTAGAGGGCCTGTATGGCGAGCAATAGTGAAAGCAGAATCAGCTCGTCACCCTGGGCGTCTCTAGACACGTCTCCGATGATCGTCAGGACATAGGTGGAAGAGGGATTCGTCGCTAAACACTATACTTCCCCAGTTAGCATCATTCCAACCTGATTGAGCCAAGCACCACTATAATCTGTCTCGACACTGTGCAGGCGTGAGTGGCAGGTGGCGTAACGGTCGGTACGAGCGTAGATTTCGACCTAACAACCGTCTGAGAATGGTCACGGTGGACACTCGTGTGCAGGTCACACGTCTGATGGTTGATAACAATGAATCAGGCGCTGTGACAGCCGATATGTTAATCACTCTGTCCTCCCGATCTGCTGTGGCTCTAGGTCGACTACTACCATCATGATGCTGAAATCTGCCATTGTTCACCCATTCTTGCTAGCATCTTCTAATCGCATCATCACTTCGACCCATATGACGAGCGATTATCCGATTTGCCCAACCTGCCTCTTTCAATCCAATGATACGATCGTGGTTCAAAATTACGAGGTCCGTCGCCAATAGCCCTCGTGTTGCTTCTAGTGCGACGTTAATAAAAACTAAACTAAAAACTAAACTAAACTAAACCAATGATACGACCTCTTTCAAACTCTGACAGTTGCTCGTAATGAGCTTGAATCCTGCGGCGAGGCATTTCTTCAGTTGTTGAAAAGTATCGTAAATCGCAATGCAACACATAATTTAACCATCCGATTGAGAATCGCTTCTTATTTACACCTGCTGAGTACGCAGTTTCGATGCGCTGTAGCTCCTGCTATTCATTCATTGGACACCAAATTTTAATAATTTACATGTTCGGTCCAAATGTCTTTGCATACAAAATTTCATTGTAATCTGGCAACTGCTTCTTGGCTGTTTTTTTTTATTATAGACTGTATATATATATAAGATAACTCTCTTTTTAATTTAGTTCTTTGTTTCATATAATACAGATTCGTAGGAGACAACATTTTTAGGAACGTAACTACCTTCTTACATTGTGTCATATGTATATATTAGAGAAGTATTTATAATTTGTCAATTAAATGGATTATATATTACATATTTTTGAAATAAGTGTACTCTTAAATAAATTATAAATAGTATTTATTTTATGTTTCATTATATGTAATAATTTTTGGAAGTAACATATTTTTATATGTACAGTTTGCATTATAAAGGAATTGTAACAAGAAATCCATTTTCCATCCTAGATTCAATTATATAAATTAAGCAGAAATTACATCTTTGTTTTCATCGGACCTTTTCTATTAAGAATTTTCTCAATGAATTCATTTTTTAGAGACACTAATATTAACTTAAGTTTACATAGCATAATGTTGCCTTTAATAGAATTTTTATGATGAAATTCCAAATCCGCAACTTTTTTAATTAAATGCAAAGCTTTTAAATTCGAGATTTGTATCATTTTAAATAAAATTTTCTCGTTTTGAATTTAAGAATTTTTAAATCATCCAAGATTCTTGCAGAAAATAAAGTCAATGTATTTATTTTTGAAAAATAAGCTTATGGCAAAGAGGAATCCCAATGGGATATTTTTTTTGATATGTTGCATGGAATAGTTAGGCTCGGAATATTGAACTAAGAAAAATTTTAACACAAATCTTTATGTTATGCGTGAGGGTTTCAGTATAAACATTTTATTTATGAAATAAAACATTTCTGATTTTTTTAACCTCTTGGAAATTTAAAGGAAAAGAACATTGCACAAAATTAAAAATATAATTTTGAGAGATTCGTTACGTTTTTTTTTTGTATTTCCAACTATTAATTTAGAATAATCTGATGAGTTTTGGTTTATTAGTGATACAAAATGGAAAGAAATCAATATTTATTGGACATTTGTTATTACTTAATAAGACAATATATTCAATGTATAACAATCTCTCACGCCTTTCTCTTTATAACAAACATTTAAGGTTATTTCATTAAGCTGTTTGAATTTAGAACCACACTTTGTGAAGAAACCATTACTGAAAAATTAGCATTATTATATAAGCAGTGTAGTGAATAGGAAATTAACAGAGTGTTGAGTGGTATTAGAGAGGTCAGACATATGATAAAGAAAGTAGCGAGATTGTGAGGAGCATGCTATATGGATGCAAAACAAAGATATTCTAAGAGTGGTTACCTAATTCGGATCCAGTAACTCGAAATATACTGGAATTAGATGTTATTTTCTATCTATTAAGAAAAATAGAGTTTCCAATTGTGATTTGATTAAGAATGCGATTAAGATAAACTTCCACATTTATAATGAATGTTTATTTGAAGAAATTTCTTTTTATTGTTTTACATCCACTTCTGAGATATTAACTTACTTTATTTAACTTTGGTTTTTTTTTTTATCTTGAAGGATAAATTTCCCTCATTTAACTGTAATTTAACTTTTGTCTTTAAATTTCATACAAAGAACAGACTTGTCTGTATGACAACTTCTTCATTCTTTAGTATCTTCATTGCCTTATTTCGGTCAGTAGCGTAGTTTGCGTTTAGCGCGTCACCTTACGTTCCTTACAGAGATCTCCCTCTCTTAAGTGTTACTCTCTCACTGAGGTTTTGAGTAAGTAAATATATTACATTCGCCCCTCACAAGACACCCTCTACAATCTGATTTTTGATCATTATAAGGATAGAATAAAGTAGTTAAAGAGTTTCTTGACTGAGTATTAACTATGCATCGACGTAATTTATTTTAATAACGACGAGAAAGTGCTTGGGATTAACTAGACTATTGATTAATTATTAAAAGAAGGTCTTCTAAATTAAATTCTTTTGTCAAAGAAATGTATTTCTTAAGCTCTCGTGAACTAATGTTTTAAAATGATTGCACAATAGTAAAAATACTACTTATTGTAAAAAAAAAAAGGAAAATACTTGTCTTCATTTTCCTGAAAGAATTAAAGATTCTGAAAATATAATTTCCAACATTGAAAAAAGAAGTAAAATACTGTATAAAATAATAATGTTTAATGGATGTTTTTAAAATTCAAGCATTCTTAAATGCGAAGTCTACCTAAAATATACTTAAATTTAATGTTACTTTAAATATTTTATATATTTTAAAAATGTTTCAAAGATTAATAAAGAGCATTTGATAGATATTATAGAATGATTTTCAATCACAGTCCACCATAAATAAAAACTTCAGATAGTTTCTTTTTTCTGCAGGAAGTTCTTAAATATTTTTTAATGACTTTCAAAGTATTCGGAAAAAATATATTCCTTTTACCGTATCCTATTAAAAACATCTGTGCAACTTTTTTAAGCTTAGAAATAAAGCATATACAATTTATAAAGTTCCAGAAAACTTCCTTTTATAAATGTTTTGGTTTTCAAAGGAAATTTTTATCTCTGTAGAGAAAAAAAATTCATTTGCTTGAACAAAATATTCATTTTCTATAACTAGCAATTGCTTTACAAAAATGAGACACTTTATACGAAAAAAAAAAAAAAATGTTGGATAAAATTTTATTCATATTTAAAATGGCAGAATATGAGTACTACTACGTTGAGTTTTTTTTGTAACTATTTAACTCTTATAGAATTTTCTGATATCTTACTTGAAAGGAAAAATAGTTGAAATAGTAAGATAAACGTTAAAACAAAGCATTTAGTTTACATACTTATCCCACAGCATTCTAATTTTGCTTATTTCTAGATAATACTGCCTTTCTTTTCAAACGAAACTTTATAATAGTACGAAACTGAAGTTTTTCCTCCTTGTAACGCTGCATTTGTTTCAAATAAACTGTTTTTACATTGTTAATATTTTAACCATATTCTTATATACTTACATTAAAATGTTTATAAAACTTCAAATATATAACGAAAACTTGTTTTTATTAAAATCTATAATCCGAAAACTAAAGGCAAATAATTTTAGTGAATGTATCTTTCTTTTTGAATGAATAAATAAGATGCTTCAATTAATTATCAGACAATAAATAAAAAGATGCTTATTTTTACTTTTAACAAAGAGTCTATTGAGAGTAATTCATACGAATTTCCTTGCAATTCATTACAGTTAAATTTAAAAGGTTCCAACTAGAGAATAGAACCAATATTTTTTCACAGATTAGATGTGTGGATACATGTGATAGTAAAATCGGTTCTTCTCGGTTGGAAACCAGTGAGAACCAAAATTAAAACAATAAAGAAATTTGCAAAGGTGATTAAGATATTTTGGTTGGTTTATTCCTTCGTAAAGAACTAATTGTATTACTGACTTTACATTAAGTTCACCGATAAATGGAGCGTCATCTTGCTTCAATACTCAAAGAGTAATTTTTGTAAAATTTAATTTTACTCCGAACAGAAAACTATCAATCGAATGTAGGTATTCAAATAAAAATTGAGTACATAAAACAGTTTAAAAATTCTTTTCACATGTTCAATATCTTCCAATTTATTCCATGTTATCTGGGAAAATACAAATAATATCTGAGAAACCATATAAGTGTCATATCTGAAAAAGCAATTAAATCTGAATGTTTCTTTTTACACTTACAACTGATCAATTCTATGCGAGATGTATATTTCTAAAATTGCATAGCATAACTATAATGATGTACTCAATTGAATTATTTGAACTACCGATAATATTTTAGTCATTTTTCTAGCAAAAAAAATCATCGTCTGCTTATTAAAAGCTCTTTTATGAAGTAATGTTTCGTCAGATGGCGCTGATGAGCAATCTAAAATAAACTTGTTACACCTGCGTAAATTTTGCGGTCATTAAAATATTTTGTTTTATGAACAACTTCTTAAATGTATACCATTAAAACTGATACTGTATCACAATATTTGTGTAATCTTGGCTAAGTAATTTAAACATCATTATTCAAATGATAAAACGCAAGTCAGATATGTTATTTTATCGCCATATTGGCTATAATCATTTCGACATTTCGAAATCCTGAACTTATAATTTATTCCAGATATAAAAAAAAGTTGAATCAGAAAAATTAATCAGTTCCTTCCTCTCAGTATAAATACTTTAGATACATATCATCAACTTCAAAATATTATAGTTGAGAAAAGTGTGTAGCAAAGATATCGTCGTAAAATTTATTCACTATTTTTTTTTTAGGAGGACAAAAAAAATAGAGGAAGGAAAATGTTTATATTGATGTATTTTTTGTTTGTAATTAGATTGAAGAAAAATTATAATTGAATAAAATAAACTCAGCTTTTGATTATTAATTCTAAATTCAATATCTAGAAAATATTATTATTGTTTGGAGAGAGATATATATTTGATTTTAATAACTACCAAGAAGTACATTGGGGGAAAATATTTGAAAATCATTGTTCCAGATAACAAATAAAAAATAATTGCCATTACGTAATATATTAGTTCATATTAATCTAAAAAAATACGGATTTCGAAAAGGAAAACATCAGTTAAATTACGTTGAAAAAGCCATGCTAATGCTTTATGGTCTCCACTTGTCCAATTATCTCTTGAGGAAGCACAATTCATTGATTCGGTATATAACAAAAATGAAGGCAACTATTTATGCTCATTTCTAGCCATTTAGATGCACAAATTAAATAAAATGCAAATTTGTTTTTTCATTGCATTGTGTTTATTCAGCGATACATAGTTATTTAAAATAAATTTATTTAACATTTTTATGCAAAAGTATTCAAAAGGAGATGTATAAATATTATAAATTGTAATATTTTATAAATGTGAAATCCTATATTGATCATTTTTTTTTTTTTTTTGCATCCTGATTATCTTCATTCAATCATTCAGGACTATATCATGTTTATTTAAAAAATTGGCAATAAAGATATTTTTTAACATAAAAAAGATAAAATGTTACAGAAATCTTGTCTCATAAGTTTAATTTCTATTTCCATATCGGACACTGCAATACTAAAAGTAAACAATCGTGTCTTAAATCAAGCTTAAACATTTTTTTTATAAATGAATTATTCCAAGTGAAAATTAATAAACAACACTGAGCTTTGATGTATTGCAATACCCTGTAGCAATCAATTTCCTTACAACATTCTTAGAATTTTTAAACAAAATACCAGAGCCTTCAGAGCAAATAGATCGAATTGGAAAAGCAAGAACGCAAAAAGAAAAAATAGATGCTCTGATAGACGGTGTATCAGATGAAGAAAAGGAAATCAGGATTGGTCCTTAAACCGTTCAAATACACCTCTAAATTCCTCGTCCTTAAAATTGCTAGAAATCAAAACTTCCCAACTAAACTTCAAATTAACTTTTCACGAAATAGAAGTATTAAAACAGCCACGAGAGGCAATCAACCACTGTCTACGCCTTTAGACTAATTCCATTCTGCTTACTCCATTCACCAGCCAATAGGCAATAAAGGCTACAAAACAGCATGCGAAATTCCATCTAGGATGATTCTAACAATATGTCAAACGCAAGCCTTAAGGAGGTCTAGGCGATAGAATAATTTTTCCAACTATTTTCCGCAATTTTGGTGATGATTGTTCCTTATAAACTGAATGAACGAAGGTATTAATATTCCAGGATTTGTTCCCCGATGTAAGCTCTGAAAGATGACTTTTGCTGAATCGGGGACAGAAAATAGCGATTCAATCAAACTACTCTTTGAGTACATACACTATCAGAATACAAGGCTATTTTAAAAGACACATGTTGCATAATTCCCACGCCATTGTGCCGTCATTCTGCCAGAGGGCGCTGCTTGTGCACGATGAGCTCAAAAAAGGCGTTGCTTGTAAGCGAAGAGCACAGTGGCAGGCGAGAAGCCAAAGTGTTTGTTGTGGAAGGCGGAGACAGCCTGATAATGTATCGCTTTTTGATTTGCTACTTTGTTTAAAATAAACTTATTTAGTTTTATGGAAGCTCTTATAGCACCTATCCTACACTTGAACCACCATTTACAACAACGCATGAGGTCCTCTATTTGTCTGTGAATGAAATACAATATTTTGAAATTTGTATATCATATGAGCTATAAAGAAGCTAAACTACTACTATTAGAAATGCTTTGGTGTCCGTTTATGTTAAATGTGGTATAATCTTTGTTGCTTTCTATCCCATAAAACCATTCAATCAATCAATTTCAATACCTGTTGCTTCCGTTTCTGTTTTGTACGATCGTTTTATGACAGTAAACATGAATTACTCAAAAATTGTACTGTATTGCTGAAGTGATTGAAAAAATGTTTATTCTGAAAGAGAAGTTACTATCTGTCATGGCGGTATAGGAGAATCTAAAAATCGAAAGCTCAGAACCAGAGTGTGTTGCCCTTCCACTTGTTACAGGCCTGCTCACGTATTTCCCTTCAGTTACAACATTGTTTGACCCGTTCGCTCCCAGCGTATCACAGACGATACGCTCGGGTTGGCTCTCCTGTGCCCAGCGTATCACGGACGATACGCTGCGTGAGTGTCTTCTACGGCCCAATGTATCGGTAGAGATACACTTGATGAGAACGTTTTATTTGATTTTTTTAATGTTACTATATGGCGTTACAATACCGCGAAATCTATATAGATAGGTTATTTGGAGTGTTGACCGTGGTGATATGAGCTTGGATTTCCCTTCTAGCTACCAGAATGGGGGTAATTGTTAAAAGCTCGTGTTGCGGCGCGGCTCTTTAAACGTAATTACATGATTTAAAGAGTGCACTTGATTTCGGTTTGCTTTTTTCTCTCTTCCTTGCTTCTTAGAAGTTTGAAGGAGAATTTATGACTCTTTATGGGGGTTAGGGCTTTTGGTAGCAGATGTTCTCAGCTGTTCGTTTCATTGGGTCGGTTTTTATTTGTAGTGACAGTCATGACAAAAAGAAAGTATTTATCTGATACTGAGATTTTCGAAATAATAAATGAATCTGACAGTAATGTTAGCGAAAATTATCCAAATCTGTACATTGACATTAAAGTAAAAAAATAAAAGGAAGGGGACTAAGATGTGCCCTTTGCTCAAATTCTCCCGTGAAGCGTCAAAATATGTGTGTAAGACATGTGACGTTGTACTATGAATTGAATTCTTTTTTATAAATATACCATTTAGCAAAATAAGATTTATCTTTTATATCTATATATTTCATATAATGGCACATCATTACACCATGAAATTTATGAAACATATGTAAATATATTTTGTATTTTCTTAAAAGTATGATTTTTTATGTAATTTTATGTATAAAACATTCAATTTTCGATTAAATCCTTTTTCTTTTTCTTTTGTTTATATTAAGTTTAATGCATTTTAAATAATATATGTAAATACCAAAATATTTTAATAAATAGCCGATTTTAAAGAATTTTTTTTTTCACGAATTAGGCTTAATATCTAAAATCGTCTGGGCACAGAGTGTCACTCCGCGGTAAAAAGTCGCGGGCCCAATGAAGCACTTCTTTTTTCACCCTCCGGTAGCGAAAAGGTTAATAGGATTGTCGATTTGTCGGTTATGTAAATTAGCTTTGCTGTATAAAAATGTGTAGTGAATAACACGAGGGAGATTATAAAGAATAAATAGTAGTAGAAGTTGAAGTATATAATAGTAGTGGTAGTAGTAGTAGAGAGAGAGAGATCGAAAAGTTTGAACTTAGACATGTGTACGCAGAACTGAATACAGAATCAGGCACTGGAAGAGAGACGTAAAATATAGTAGCCATATACGTATTTCTTTAACTACTGGAGTAATCTGGAATTGAATTTTATTTATTAATTTAATGCAACACAGTTCTAGTATACATATTAAAATATAATCTATGTATATAATTTAGACTATTGAAAGTAGTTATTTAAATAGTAGTTTCGGGATCGTTATAATATGAAAAAATAATTTAATATCATTATTTGACTTTGCATTAAAAATAATAATCGATAAATAAGTTCGCTTGGGAAGTTACTGATGGATCCAGCCACTTGGGCATAGCACTAGCTAGTAATTAGCACCCCTGTTCTAAAGGCTACAGAAACTGAGATTGTGGGGGTGGGATTTGAATGAGTTAGCAAAATTATTATGAAACGTGAAGAAAGTCGAAATAAAAATGTCGTAGAATAAAAATGTTAGAAAGCATTTTTTTAACACATTTTCAGATTTTTCTAAAACATGATGTCATTGCTAAATAACATTTTGAGGACATCAGGCATTTGTAAATAAAATTCAGTATGATTTTAACTGCACTGAAATGAGAATAAAACATAACATTAGTTGAAATGAAATGTGACAGATAAGTTTAATAAAACAAATAGCCTAGCTGTTTTCTGTCTCTCAATGCGAAAGAACATTAAACAACCTAAAGAATGGAACTATTTATTTCAGTTGTCATTTAACAAAGTTTTGGCATGTTTATAAAGATAGTTAATAATTAACTGCTCTCCCGAGCGAATCAGCTATTTGAAGTCGAATCGAAAATTTCTTTTCTTTCAGCTCTTTCAAACATTTTACCAGACATATTATTTATCCCCATGAAATGAGCTGTCCGTTTCTACGTTTATGCGGTTGATTTGTGTCTTATTTTTGCTTAAAACAGTGCATATTAATCATTTGTGCTACGAAAGTATAAAATTGCTGTTCCTAATGTCACATTCTACGTCACAATAGTAACAATTAATTACTTGTGCAGCTTCTGTAAATATTTTATGTTCAAAGTTAATTTATTTGAAGTTGACTTATGGTTGTTTTTGAATCGTATAAGTTTTAATTATATATATTTAAAAACAGGGATTCAGAGAGTTAATGAGAGTGCTGAAGGATAGGACATGTTTTAATATTCTTTAAATGATAAATACAATAAAAATACAATAATGATACAGTCAGTGACAGAAATGGGATATCTTTCTGAAGAATAAATTATATTATGTATAATTTTTAATATTTTTTATTAAAAATAACATAAAAAATAATTCAGTGTTACATGATGCCTTTCTGCTCTTAAATTACGAGTAATATATAAAAACCTTTTTAGTTAATCAGTATTTCTGCTTTAAAATAATAATACAAGAAGAATAATATGAAATCATGTTATAATAAACTTTATATAAATCATCAGTATTGATTCAACCACTGATAAGTAATCATAAGACTCCATTGATACTGATAAGTTATCGATTTATACGCATTTTTTAAATATAAATTAAAATATTTTGCTTATAAAAATACACAGAAAATAATTACATAATAAATCATAAGACAGACTAAAGCTTTTTATTAAATAACTTTACTAAATAGTTCATCATTAATGTGTAATTAAGTTGAAGTGATGTGCTAATTATAGTCTAGCATGTAATGGCATTTACTAGAGAGACTGATATTATGAAACGAGCTATTTCCAAAAGAGGAATGAATTCCAACCACCATTATGGCTTTTTGGGAATTGAACACGATGTAGGAAGATTAAGGTTAAAGGTGTTTTTCTGCACCTGTGCTCGAAATAAAAAGAATTATTTTGCATGGTATAATTTCGTGAAAATTACTTACAAAAGGTAAAATTAATGCTTTTTAAAAGCGATGAAATTATTTAGTTTCGATTAAGTAATCGTAATCGTGAGTATTTAGAGAAACCGCTTTGTAAGAGAACTTGTCAATTTCTGCAATTTGTTTATTGTCACGTCTAGAAGACTTTAGTGGTGTGTTTGCAACTTTGAAAAGCAAACAGTTAAAATGAATAACCACAAAAGTTTAAGTAATGGAATGAGGTGACAAATCGTCAACAGTTGACGATTTGTCAACTTCGATTTGTCGATTATCAGTCAAGGCTTGAGGCTGTACAGTTTTAACTGAAGATATTGCTACAGACTTGAACTTAAATCGTCAACAAAAAATTAAATTTAACCTTTTTAAGGAGAAAGGAAAAACTTTTTTAGAATAAAAAAGTTTGAACTTATTTTTATCAAAATTTTGTGAAAGTTTGTTTTTCACATATATTCTTTGATCATCAAATTTATTACGTTTATTGTAACGTAGCTCAATTTTTTTCATTTTACTCACTCATTTCTATTGCTAATTCTCCTTTCAAATTAATTATCTTCCTTTCGTAAATATATGCAATCACTAATGTATACTATATAACTTGTATTTGATGGAAATTGAAAAAAAAAATTAATTAAGGTTTAAGGTCAAATTTTGAGTTTCCAAACTTTTCTATTTCCCCCTCGAATTTCGAATCTTTGAGCTTTCCAATTTATGATGTTAAGAATTCTCAAACGTTGAAACTCTTAAAATTTACAGCGTTATGATTTGAAATTTTTAAATATTGTTCTTTTAATTTTTTATTGTTTTTTTTATATCTGTGACACATTGTTCTAAATCTGAATTTAGGAGTATTCTATTTGTGATTTTCTGTATACTTTGCTTTGAATGAATGAATTCTGCTGAATTTTTTTGAGTTCCTAAAATTTATAAATTAGAATTTTAAATTTTTTAAATCCATTCTTCTGCACCTTTCATGCATTATCTATTAACGAAAAGGAAATTTAATTTTGTACACCAAAACTAAAATGTAATAGTAATTTTTCATTACGTACATTTACTAATAGCTAATTTTAGAGCAATGCACAATTTCACATGATATTTTTCAAAACTTTTGTTGCAAAAGTTTTGAAGTAACAAATTAGATTTCACCTTGCTCCCTCATAAATAGGACCCATTAATAATTGTATTCCTAACATTCATTTCTTAATTTAATATTATAATAATATTCATCTCTTTCAGGTAATTATTATAAGTGAATTATAAATTTATGTTTGAAAATTTCAATTATAAGCATAATACTATAATTGGAATTTTTAAATGCCCCCAATAAATAATGAGAAATGAATACATCGAAAGTTTTGAAATATTCTATAAACTTTTTTGATTCTTTATTCTAAATGTAAATAGATTCCTTCTCTTTTGTCGATAATTCCTAGTTGAGAAACACAATTTTTATGGTTAAAAACCTCGTTTGCATGCCGGATACAACAGTTTGTCTTTTTTAAAAGTTTATGACACAGCTATTATATTAATAAGCAAGACAAAATAATCTATTCTTTTTGACGATAAGCTCTTTATATTTCAGACAAATTTTCATATAGGCCAATTTCAAATTTTCATTACCTGTAAACGAATAGTCATGATACTTTCATTTAAGTGCCTAACGAAACCGAATTATGTAATATATTACATAAATTACAAAAAAATTAACAAATATTAAAATATTTTGCAACAGTGGTTATTAAGAATGGTCCGTGTGATGAAATAAAATTGATGGTCGAAAATGTTAATATTAAGTAAACCAAAAATAATAGTATCTTAAAGAATAACATAAAATGGCTGTGGTTTGTAAGAAAGATTTGTTTTTACAACAGAGACCGTGGATCTGAAAAGTTATTTTAAAAATTATTTTGCGTTAAGTAATTAAAAAAATATTATTGCTTCTTATTCATTCAGAATAATTGTTTTTCATTTCTTATTTAAAGATATTTATACGAATGAAGCTATGTTGCTTATATTTTTTCATATATGTGTATGTTTACATAAAATTACATAAAACCATTTCTAATTCAAGCAGCTTTTATAGGGGAGATATATAATATGGAATTAATTTTTATTAAAAATCAACTGAAAATTTTCCAAAAAACATTGACATAAAGAGCAGTAAAATATATATTTGCATAAAAATAAGTGTTTTTTTTTTAATGAAAGGCATTTAAGAAGATATATCCTAACTTCATAAATTTTGTTACGATTGTATTACGAATAATATTATTAAATAATCTTCTTTTTGATATTATTTAACAAAAGTTAAATAGCATTAATATTTCAAGAAATAAAAATATTCATTTTCGTATAATTATTCGAATTTCTCACATTCAAATTATTTACTTTTTGTTGATACACAACACAAATGCGCTGTTTGGAAATACTGAACATTAAAATAATATACATTTATTCTTTTTAACCGTTAAACCTTTTAAGTCCCCACATTTCACTTTTTGTTTTTCGAATAGATTTCCACATATTTATGCAGAAATAGAATTACCTACGATTCTAAGAATCAAATAGTGGACGCTTCGACTAATATCACTTTAAACCTATTAATTTAATTTAATAGACGTGTTGGATATGATTCAGTGCAGTCGATTGCTCTCTCAATCTGCATGTCAAGAGATGCGCTTCGAAAATTATCATACTAAAAGAGAAGGTCTCGCAATCTCATTCACACAGCTTGGTGCGTAATGGACATTAAAATGAGTGGTGAATAACATTCATTAATTCGCGATGCTAATGGACCTCTCCAATAACGGATATTGAAAAGATACTGAATCTTGAAACTCATTAAAAATTAACCACCATACTTAATGTCTGTGGCTTTAAAGAGGACATTCGTGGAAATATAAACCAATAATTTGGAGTTGAATGATGTGCAATTTCGAATTTCCAATAGAATGTCTCATTGCTGAGTAGCTTGACAGTTTCATATATTACGTGTACTTAAAATAACGGGGTATTTGTCAGATTTATAGACGCATAAGGAAGGAAAACACCAATAGTCATTTTGGAATTGGGAGGAACTCTATCGCTAAAAATCTTGTAGTTTTATTGTTGTTTTACATAGTGAATTACTCTTTGATAAATAATATAAGCGAATGCATCTTTCTAAGTTGAATTCGTCAGGAATCTAAGTCAAAGGATGCAGTAAGAAATGCTGCGATTACGCATAAAAGACATTAAATTTAAACTCTGTTGGATAAAGATTGGGATATTTAGAAAGAAGGATATTACTTTAAGAATTAAATCAGTATCTAATCAATCAAGTAAAAGTAATCATATGGAACACAGATATTCACAAAGAAAAGCGTCTGACTTTGAACACAAGCTTTTATTTCATCATCTCTCACTGAGAGGAATTACTCAAGTATTGCATGAAGGAATTGGACGAAAATTAAATATAATTCAGGGAGATAAGATGAAAATAAAATGTAAATATATATATATATATATATATATATATATATATATATATATATATACACACCGGGAGGCCATAATTAAACGACCCTACTTCAAAATTGTCTACAGACAAAACTATTGTTCAGAAAGTTGTAAAATTCTGTGTACGACATAAGGAAGGGATGGGAATTTGTCTGAGCGAATAAAAAAAAATTAGTTCAAAATTTCGCTACTAGAAGGCGCTTTTGAATGAAGGCCACATTTATTACCGGTTTTCTATTTGTATTTTATCGCTTTTTTATCCATTGACATTGACACGGTAACACAATAACTGAAACTCATTAAAAATACAATCTCTAAAACGAACTGCAAACTTTAATTAAACTCCTTAGATGACTAATTTTCAAAGGATTTACACTAAGGAAGACGAAAATATGCATATTTTTTCGACGTCACACAGCAACTGTTATAAAAGCAATAAACTTTCACGGGAGATTAGTTTATTTTCAGTGTGCTCGGTATTGCTAATCAGAATGTCATTACGTTTACCAGATCGAGCGTTGTTAGTAAAGTTATTCTATCAAAACGATAATTCCACAATAGTTGCTCTACGGAAATTTCGGATTTTAAAAGGGATGCGAAAAGGTCCATTGACTGCTACAAATCTTCGATTAATGGTAACTAAATTTGAAGAAATAGGATCGTTGAATGTTCGTTCTGGAAGTGGAAGAAAACCTGTTTCTGCGGAAGCAATAGAGAAAGTTGCACTTCAGGTGGAAGAGGACAAAGCATCCAACGCGCAGGCTAGTACAAATGTTCACCGTGGGGCAGAAGCATTGGATCTGTCTCGTTCAACTGTCCAGAAGATCATGCGAAACATCCTCCGTTACTATCCATACAAGCTTCAACTTATGTAGGAATTGCTTCCTCATGATTTCGAGACTCGACATCTGTTCTCACTGCAGTTTCTTGCTCGTTTGGAAGTTGATCCAGAATGGCCTTGGAATATCCTCTGAACAGACGAAGCACACTTTCATTTGGACGGTTCGGTGAATACTCACAACAGCCGAATTTGGGAAACAGACTATCCGCATTCCACCTAACAAGTTCCGCTACACTCATCAAAAGTAACGGTGTGGTGTGGGTTTTCCACGTCTTTTATTCTTGGCCCGTATTTTTTCGAGGAATTAGGTGCTGAAGGTCCAGTAACATGTTCTATCACTGGACAGCGATATGCATCGGTATTACGGAATAAAATTATTCCTGATCTGCAAGCAAATCAGTGCCTTTCACGCATAATTTTTATGCAAGATGGAGCTCCTCCACACATTACACGTTGTGTTAAAGACGTTTTCAAACATCACTTCACAGAAGAACGTGTGAACCGATCGCCTGACCTCAATCTATGCGATTTTTGGCTTTGGGGCCATTTAAAACAGCTGGTAAGTTGTGATCAACCAAGAACTTTACCTGATCTCAAAGACAGTATTTCACGACATGTTCTTAACGTTTCCCAGAACACACTGTGGTCAACGGTGGTACATGTTATCTTACGATTTTAAATAGTAGCTGAAAATGTTGGTCATCATGTTGAGCATTTATTGTTGTAACAATATTTGTAAACTGTTATAAATGCATGCTAAATATGACATCCATTAAAAACTCCCTCTAGTTGCGAAATTTTAAACTAATTTTCTTATTCGCTGAAACAAATTCCCATCCCTTCTTTATGTCGTACACAGGATTTTACAACTTTCTGAACAATAGTTTCGTCTGTACACAATTTTGAAGTAGGGTCGTTTAATTATGGACACCCAGTATATAACTTCAGAAAAGGGGGTAATGGCTGGTTTTTGTAATTGATCTAAGGGTTTCGTATTCAATAAAGAGAACGGATTTTTAATAGATGATATTTAATTAAACATAATATATTGTAACATAGACTATAGTTAACCCCTGTCAGAGACATTTACGTTGAACTCCCATTTATGTTTCCCACCTTCCCATTCAAAGGCGTAATAAACAGTTTACTACTCCAAAGCAATAAATGAGCCAAATCTAAGGTCAGCTGCTTTGGTCAGCTACATTCATGAACACCTGACTCTGCTATACTGGTGTGGCAGGGTTGATTCACCTTTGTGAGGAATTGTGAACCATGACATAGATATATATGGGGATTTTGGGTCCGATTGACGTCCGATATCTGCATGCACGTGCATTAAACTGGATTTTGGCCCTAAGAGCGAATGGTATTGGAGGACAGAAACGGTGGTTGTCTGTGAAATTTGGCCATCAATTAAAAATGAAAATGTATCGAAAGGGAGCGAGAGTCAGCCCTACCCTGGGATGTAAAAGGGATAGAAAAAACAAAAGGGATCCGGAGAAGAGAACGAAAGAAGACGATTCTGCAAGGAGTGAGAGGCGAGATTAGGCTATTTCCTGCTCTTGCGATTTTGGTGAATTCTATCTTTTAGGGACTAAATTCAGGTGGATATATACCTATTTGTGGTATCTTGTATGAGATATTTTGTTCGGAACTTTGTGCTAAGAGTATCACGATGAAAACGCCTTCTAACTTGAGTATAACTCATACTATTGTACAATAAAGAAGTAATTTTAGTTAAGATGTGTGATTCCTTCACGCAACCGATCCATTCCACAAATTCTGGGGTCACGATGTTACAATATGATATGTCCAAATTACTTACAAAACAAAATTTAGACTATGGGGTTTACATAACAAAAAAAGGGCCACTATCACATCATACGTCCCAACACTACGACCGCTCCCTAACCATTAGTTCTAACGGGAGGGACCAAATGGATGAGGCTATAATACACTGGTCTGGTTCGTGGCTCCCTCTAACGTAGGAAGCGTCCCAATATCATTTCCTAACCACACACAAACCTATCACATACATTGCATAAACACATACATGTAAGCAAGGATGACCTGCATAATTATTTTTAGTTCTGCATTTAAACTTTTTTTCACTTTCTCACTAAAATTTATTTTAACACTCAAATAAATCTATCAACCAGCTTTGCGCGTTTTAACCACAACTGTCACCTTCTTTTCGCTGAATCGGTTCTCAAGGTCTCACTTCCGAGTCTCGGCCAGTATGAAAACTGATGTAATTTTTATTCGCGCTCTCTTATTATCTCCCGCCATTCTGCGCTTTTAAATGCTGTTTTATGCTTCGAGGTAAAATGAATGACTTACAATAATAAACTCTAGAAAATTGACCAGTGGACTGTGTCCGTTTCTTTCAAAACTGGAATGGGAAGTGTATGCAGAGATTTTTTACAAATAAGTCGGAAGGATGACTGCAAGGACGATCTCAAGTCCTCTACTCCGTCATGATTGTCGAAGAACCCCGCCCATTGACATAGAATCATGTAAAAGCATTAGAAAAAATTACAAGCCTCTAGTCTGAAGAGCGGAGTGCTGCAAATTTAAAAATGATAATCCTTTCTTGCAAATGCTCCTTCAGTGTAAGATACAGACGAAATCGGCTTTAGTGGTAACATCTATCACCGGAAGCTTCAAGTAAGGGAAGAATTTGGAACACCGCTATCACAAGAGAGCCAATATCTACTGTAAAGAATTTTGCCCATGCGTTGTACTCCAAAACTGTGAATTTATCTTTAAAATCTTACAGATAAATTAAATAAAATCAACATTTTTAATTAAATATTTTAATAAATAAAAAAAATATTTTCAAATTTATTCAATGAATATATAAAACTATGCAATCAATTTAGAATAAAATTATAAAAACTATTTTATGCGCTAATTGAATTTTGTGATAAATTTAATACCGAGTTGATTGAAAATATCGCATTGTGTGTTTTGTTTTGCAGTATATTTTAAATTTTAATTCATTACGCTTTAAAATATTGTATGGTAAACTAGAAACTTCGAATTTTGAATTAATTTATTTTAAGATTTAATTCTGAGAATATGCAAATTTTGAAAAAAATATTGCTGAGTGTTTTGATTGAATATGATGTGTTTTAAATTTTTGATTCAGTTCTATTTTGAAAATTTATTGTGGGGTATCTTCCTTTAAAATTCTAATTGTCATGATAAAATTGAGAGATATTTATTTGAAATTGCTATTGGCTTTGTTTTGATACTTAATGTTTATGAAAGGAAAGTTAATATAGGTTTATTTTACAATTTAATACACTCATTATAAGCTTTTGAATGTAAATATGTAGTGTTGTGTATTATTCTAAAATTCTAAGATCCTGATTTTAATTTTGAAATTTGTGTAGGGTTTGAAAAATGATTATATCAATATTCTATTTTTATATATGGGGCAAAGAATTTTAAATGCAGATGATTATGAGAAATATTTTTGGTATTGCATACTTTTGAGTAAAACGAAACACATGTTATTCTTTTATTAAAATAATTAAACGAGAAATGATGATAGAAATGATTATGTTGTTTTGAAATAAATGTTCAATAATGCGCTTTGTTTTGGAATGAAAAAAATATTTTTAAATGTGAGAATATCATTGGAAGTTAAGGTTTTTATGATATGTTTTACATTACAATGAATGAATGTGTCCTATTTAGATGATTTCACTAGTAAGGTGTTTCAAGGAAAAAAATGTTTTAAAATACATGATATAGATAAAATTGATAAGATAAAAGACATGATATAGATAAATAAGTAAATAAATAAGGCAATTGTATAAAGTTTGACTTGCGGACAAGTGTGGCAACCTTTTGACGTAACAGGCTATATTTCTTCAGCTACATATAGAATAAGATTATGATTGAGAAATTATTGTAGACTAGATCATAATTATTGAAGATTAAAATGTTAACATGTTTTTTAAGAAAAATTGAATTTCAATGATGATTATTATTAATAAGTAAGTTTACAGTATTGTGTTGCGTTTACTATAGAATAATGCCTTTGAGATGCAATACTAAAAGCCACCATAAATTAAAATTTACTACCATTACCATTATAATGTTCTTTGCATTTATGAAATTTAAATAAACACTAACCAATAAAAATACGGTGTTCCAAAAGTATGCGGAAAACTATGACAATAGGATTTACAAGTTTTGAATAGGAAAATTTCTATATTTCAAGCACTTTTTTTATTTTTTTATTTTTTATGAAATAACTTTTGTAGACTTAATTTCTACACCAAAAATTGTGAATTTCATAATGATGTCTCAGTGTTATGACACATTGTTATTGTATTTGTTTTGCGTGGATAGTTTTTCTTCCGTTTATTAAACTTTAATCACGCTATTATTCCGAAAAATCACAGAAACAAATATTTATGAGAAGTTCTGTATCAGAGAAAAAAAAAACATATTATTTTAAAATCGTGAAACACTTTTCTACACTTATTTATGAAAACTTAAAGAATAAAAGATTAAACTATCTAGAATTCTTAACTTAAATTGTGCTGTAAATGCTTTTATCATAGAAAATAAGAGTGTTGGTAATCTCATGAAAGAATAAATATAAAATTTCACTATAACAGTCTTAGTAACGAGCTCTTACAAATTACATTTCGAAACGTTGTATTTCAAAATACTAAGTAGACAACGCAATAATAATAACTCGATATAAAAACAACGTTTTTAAAAACAAAAAAACGTTTTTTTTTAAAAAAACAACGTTTTTATATGGTTACAAAATTTACTAAAAAAATATTTGGTGGTATTTTGCCAAATGTGACTACCCTGGTCCTCTACGTGGACTTAACGTTCAGCCCCCCCCCCCCCAAATCGCTAAGTTTGGCAATTTTTGAAAGTGAGCCAAATGGTTGGGCTAAACTGCATTATTAATAAATTATTGAAATATTAGTTAAAACTTGTCGCAAATGTCTCTATATTGCATTGTTAGGCATGTAAGAACGATTCCCAAAGTTTCAGAGCTCTAGCTCAGTTGGAAGTTGGTTAAATTAACTATCGAAAATTTGATGACACACTGATACACACACAGACAGACACACACCAAGTGAAATACATGAAAACGTTGTAAACAATCCTTCCCGTTATAAACAGAAACACACAGTGATAATAATGCAGTTTCCTTGAATAAATCAATAAAGGCATGGCAGGTTTGTATGGAATTCGAAATGGCGTAAAGATAAGGGATTTTCAAAAATTTCTCCTTCGACCTAGTCACTCAACAACACTTATAAAAAAGATTAAAAATTCCAGTTTTCTTTTGTATTTTGGCATGCAGTAAATCGGTCAAGGAAACCTAATATACATAATCTAGATCTAATTACACCATTAAAAATATTTCTTCTCATTAAAAGAGTTCTGCTAACCGGCTCGTGCCTTATCCGAAATAAAAAAAAATATTTTAGGAGACAGTTCTTCAAGCTGTTAACAGTAATCTTTTTATGAGTTTGATATGCATTTTGATATTTTTTACAATATACATGAATACATATTATGAAGCACTATATAAGAACTGGTAATATTACTGAGTTAAAAAAACAATTACTACATCAAAAACAGGGCATCCTGTTTAGAACGTTTTGAATAAAACGAGTCAGATTTATATTACATCGTATTTTAACAGTATCTTTAATTTAACTTATATCTAATGTCAATAATTGTTTAAAATTACACTCGTATTTCCTTATATTATAGCCTTGGAACTGAAATATAATTTTTAGGAAGCTATCCACATATTTTATTTAAATCATAGAATTTTCCTAATTTGTAAATGATCACAAGGGGCTCAAAAATAAAAATTCCGGAGATTGCTAATATTGTCTGAAAAGAATATAAATAATTCATGTTGTATGAAGTTATGGAAGATTATATACACATAAAATAAAATATTATTAAAAAACCTACGATTTAAAAATATTTAAAACGCAGACTACTTATCTTTCCATTTGATCAGATTCATATCGTAGAAAGGTATGCATAATATTTGTACGTTACTTAAATTTCTTTCATTTTCCGTCTGATGTAATTCATGATTTATATATAAACTTTTCAATTTTGGCAAAGAAATATTAATTATTTTTCAAGTACGAACGTATTTCTCGTTTATTACTTAGCATTTTCTCAGATTCTACATTCTGAAATCTGAAAGAATAATAATAATGAAAAATCCTTGAACATTTTCTGAGAATTTAAAATAATTCTTTGTTTCCGCAAATGTAGAAATCAGAAATATTTATTTTCGTCAAAATCTACAATGAAGATAATCTCTTTATTTATGTTTTATTTCCTACTTAAATTCTTGTATTTTAAATGCTTCTTTCAAAAAAAAGTAAGGAATGTAACCTGACACAGAATTGATACTAATGGATTCTGAAAATCGCACTTTAATTTAATGAACGAAGTCATATCTAATGGCCTATTTAATAGGCATTTTAGAGGTTACGTTTAAAGTGTCGCAGAAGGTTTTGGAAGATAATGTAAAGTGAAACGTAGCTATATTCGTTGGACTACTTAGAATATATAGCTATATTCTTAGCTAGTCGAACGAAGACATTTATTTTTCTTTGCTATTGTGAGGGAAATAAGATGTTAATTGTGTATGATTGGCTCTGAGTCTTCCTTTCTCAATTAAGAACGCTGTGTATAAAAGAAAAAAAAAACATTAACTGAGAATGAAACTGAGGAAGGATTTAGGGGTTAGATCCAAGTTTGGAATAGTTAGTTGACATTAAAAAGAAATGTAAGTTGACCAGAATTGTTCAATAAGAATAAAATTTTTTTTTCTTATTACTAGTTATTTTGCTTGGTAATTGTACTGCATATTACACACTTAAGCATATTGTATATTGATTGAAAACATTTTGAAGTTTATATTTAGTTTAATTTTAAGTGCTAACTACGTTACTACTACTTAGTACTACAAATCGTAAGCTATTTCCCTTTGTCTTGTGTAAATGATTATTAGTAAGAAATTTGAAATTCTGCTTCTTTACCATTGGAATATTTTTCACACATGATTAAAGATGCGAAGAGAAATCTTATATATCAGGCACAGAATTTTTTTTTTAAAGTGATACATTTTTAACGGAGGTCATGTGTTATTCTGCATAGAATTGATATAATGGAAAATACTTGAAATAAACAAAAGAATATGTAGAAACATGAAAAGCCTTTTATATCTAAGCTCTTGATATCTTTTACTGCTCAAATACTTCAAAGACAATATATAAAGAAGGCAAGTCCATCTTAAGTTTTTAAAATATTCTGAAACTTTTAAGATTCGCTGATTTTTCTGTTTTTACTTACTTCTCTTAAAAATTTCATTGGCTGTCTGTTAGAAGTGTAAATAGAATATATAGATCGCTTTAAGTTAATTAAACAATATTTTTTTTTCAAAAGTATCTTTAAGAATCTTTATCACACACATACACACATATCCACCCCCACCCCACCCCATTCTCTTCTAATTTTTCCTCATTTAAAAGTTTTTCCTGCGATTGAAATTTGAGAATACTATAGCATGGTATTTATGATCAAAAACTGAGTGACTTCCTATGTCGAAATCATGCTACGAGTTGGAGTCTTGGTTTCACCAAACTCTGTCGAATGGAATAATGGTGGTCGAGGTATATTGTATTCAAATGGATCTCAACATCATTATATGGAGTATAGGAAAATGAAGACTGCTCTGTCTTCATTTTCGTCAATCGACAGACGTTCACAATGGAACCTTACACATCTCTTAAGTGAGCTTAATTCAAATCTTATAGTGGATTAAAGCCGGTAATAGGGTGTCCCCTAGCGATTGGCAACACAACTTGGCGACTTCCTAGATAGATCGCCAAAAGTGCGTGACTTAAGCATTGAGTATGCTTAGGGTTACCATAACCTAAATCGCCACGCTTAAATCATTACGGCGATCGAGAAGCGACAGCGTCGTTTCTAACCCTGGACCAAGGGGTCTGAAGTTGACGGGCCTACCAATCAGGCCGAAAAGATATCTCATCGGGCTGGTTGAGTAAGGCCTTTTAACTTCTAACGTTGTAGTAGAAGTGAGTCATTATCGGTTCCAAAAGTCGCCTACTCTCCCAAAAGTAGCCAATCGCCAATTCCCGACTTTAACCAACACCTCCTAGATACCTGTATCTAGGAGGTGTTGCTTTAACTCTTATTGTGATTAAAATTTATAGATTATTTATGTGTGTTTCACAATTATTTCATCCTGCGTAAGAATAAAATGTTTTTTTTTTAGTCATATAAATAAGTCATGATGTATTAAGGCCTTTTCATGTTGTAGCGAATACCCACACGCAGGAGGTACAATTTATAGACACCAAAATCGATTGCTATCCTGTAAAGTGGAAGTTTCCTGCGAAAGGGCAAATACATTATGCAACGATTTTTTTTATCAAATATCTGTGTTTTGTTGTATTGCAAATACCTCTTGTTACCCTGCCTTTCATCTCAAAAATAATTTTTTATACCCTTAATATGTTTTATGCATTTTAAAATTACATAGAGGAGAACCAATAAGTTAAAAAGAATGTGTTAAGACTATTTCAACACACACACTCTCTCTCCCTCCCTCCCTCCCTCCCCCCACACGCGGTCTTATTAATGTTCTAATATAACAAAACTATATATTATGCTTAATCTGATGATATTGTTGATATGCGTAAAAGTTTTATATGCGTGTTCATTATGAATATTTAGAGCAATGAATTTCTACAAATTCAGCCTTGTAAATGTTTAAGGAATGCTTCGATTGTGATTTGAAAGGAAATGGAAATTAGGTTGTAGTATTTTTGGAGGAATGCTATCTTTTATTTACATGGTGATCAGTTTATCACATCCATTCATTCTATGATTAAGAATTGTAATGTAAAATCAAAAATGATTTTTAAAATTATTTTAAGAATCATTTTTATCGTCTGTGTGATGCCTAAGAACATGTTCATGAAGTAGATTGAAGTTAATGACTTTTCTGAAATAAACTAAAACATGTAAGAAAGGTGGATTAAGTGGATAACATTGTAACTTTAAGAAATAATTTATGGTAAAGGAGATTTAGTCAATTACTTTTGCTTAATTGACTCGGATCTATGATAAAGTGTATAAATAAAAACATTTTTATTTAAAATTTGGCAAAAAAGTAGTGTTACTTACATCGCTAAGAAAGAGAGCCATGAGCATACCAGCCAAGCGATAATCTCACTGAGTCCCGAACATGGCTTTTGAACTCTTATTTTTTATCCTTTTTAATGGGTTTACTTTTTCAAACTTTGAATGCTTTTTTCTAAAATTCTAAAGCGCTCAATTGAGCTGAAAGCTTCTATTCACGATTGTTATGGATGACAATACGATAATTTAATTATAATTAATAAAAAATAATTGATTAAAACTAATTATTTAAAGGATTAAATTTATGTCAATTTTCTCGCCAAGTCGCCAAATGGTTGCCAAATCCATCTCCATGTTGAAATGGTCATTATTTAACCCCTCTTTTGTTGAGTGGTGACATCTATGAATCCATTTTTTCCTTTATAAGAGAAGAGTTTCACGGAAGCATCAACTCATGTCCGTAACATTGCTCCCCCTCTTCAAGACAGGTGAATGTACTGAAAATGAATGTTACTGATAGGCGATTATTACTTAAAATTTAAGGTATAAATATTATGTTACTCAAAGTGTGAAGTTTGAAAGAAAACCCATGTTTGAAAAACTCGTTTTTTACCTGTGTTATTTTCAGCTAGTAATGTAAATACGGGAGATTTGAATTAAACTCTCAGCATTCGATAATATTGGAAAGGCGACAATGTAAAACATCAATTTCTCATTACGTAATGTTTTATTCCAATTTTACAAGTTGTCACATTTATATATTTATTATGTGATTTCCCCCCGACCATATGGCATCACTGTTAATGTCGTATTTTTAGTGAGAAATTCATATATGTCGAAGATAGAAACGAAATGAAATTCCATAATGGGGACTGTTCATAATTTTGTACCTCATTATCTTAGTTTCCAGACAACGTAATGGTAAGACATTCATATCCATATAAATTAAACGTGGTTTAGCTAACATTCTCCACCCCAATGACAAAAAGGGAAAAATTAATACATAAACTTATTCAAAATGCAGAAATTTCTTCTCAGATATAAAGGTTTGAGCGAAATAGAAAAATATTCACTGTTAATAAAGCTCGACTTTAATTTGTATAGCTATTATAGTCCAGAGCTCTGAAGAAAGCAGACTCATTTTAGATTCATTTAAAATATTTTGCTATATTTAACTAAATAATACCACAGATCATCAGCTTAAGAGATAAAGCAAAATTAAGCCTCAATTAGAGACGAATACAATTATTTTTGAAAATAACGAACATGTTTACAAATGCAAATCACAACAGAAAAATTCGTAAAGTTAGATATTATTCTAAGTCTAAAGAAACTAATTTAGTATATAAAGTTAAATTTTGGAACAGCTACAGTTGTTAATCGTATCTATTCCTCATTAAGAGTGGTCACGTTAGCCTTGTGGTCATGGTCGCGTAAACTCATGGTCAGCGTCCTTTCCGTCGCATTGTGGGCTCAAGTCCTGGTGCTATTAATGACCACGCCAATAGTTCTCGTGTTGCTTCTAACTTCGATGTTAATAAATTAGTCAATCAATCAATCCTCCTTAGGAATCAATGGATTTCATAATACCATTAATCTATTTTTCGACTGAGCCAATGAAAGCCGTTGTAAACTAAATGGACATATGCGCTTCGTAATTGCAGGAACGAACTGTGAGAAATGGTTCTTTGTCTATGGAAGGAATAAAATAAATAGAAAAGAATAGAGTCACGAAATGAAATAATTAAAAATAAGAGCAAACTTTAGAAATTAAATAATAAATATTTACTTAAACTCTCTTACAAAATTTTAAAAAACATGTTTGGGGACATATCGTGCTGTAAAATATGGTAATAGACGTTCTTCATTATTTAAATCCCCAGGCATCTTAAAATATAATTAAATAGTGAATTAGTTCAAAACTCCAATTGAAGAAAAATAAGAGATATACAGCGCACAGTTCGTTATCTATCAAAGAATATGTAAGATTACTCTCTCTTTCAAAACCCTCTTAATTCTGTTCATCTTCGTCTAAGTTCAGATAATAAAGTTTCAACTTACCGATTCCCTCATTAGAACTTCTCGATTTTTTCATATTCGACTCCTATTATTCGAATAAGGAGTCACTTCCAACCACTTTCAATATAAGCAGTTAATTACGATGATTCACTCCAATTCACAAACAACTATCAGCTTCTCGTTATCACCTGCCTCCATTCTCTTTCCTTTCCATTCTATTTCGATTACATATCACTATTCCAACTTCAATAAATTACACTTATCTTCTTCTAATATACCTGATCTCGTTTAATTTTGGTTGGCAAGGAGTTGTTATCTTATGCAATTCAAATTACAAAAGTTCTCGAGGTTAGTGAAGTGAAAATTGCGAATAGCTCAGTGTTACAGTTTTAAAACAGTGTTTTAAAAGTCTGTAACAATATGTGAAACAAATAACATTCTCAGTAACTATATCATAAATGCTTTTACACTTTTTTCTTTGACCGCAAAATCTATTTAATCTTTATTGTTTTTTCTAAAAAAAAATCCAACTGTTACTTCATTTCATTCTATTCCACAAGAGTTTTGCAGTTTTGTAAAACACATATCGAGATATATATTCCAAGAAAGTATAAAAATTTTGTTTCGAAAATTTTTCACCCTGTTTAAAAGCAAAAACTCTTTTTTCTTTGATTTTACAGTTTATGCTTTCAATAACACGACGAACATTTCTGTAATCTTTGAAATCTTAACTAAATTTCATAATTTTTGAAAATAATATTTTTTTTGTCGATCCTACAAGAAGGTCAACAGAAAAAAGGCATTGGACCGAAATTACGTTTTCATAGTGAAAGTATAAACTAATATATTTTTTCCTGGATTTTGCTTTCATCTTTGTGAGATACAGCAATCTAGTTTTAACTTTTAGGGACAATAATCTTTTTCAGTATCTTTCTAAATAAAATAATTAATTAAGAAATTGTTGTTTTTAAACTTAATTCTGAATATTTTTACAAATTTCAATGACTAATTTTATTTTTTCTTAAAATATAATAATAATATTAAATAAATTTAATCCAGCGCTTTCTTTTCTGTTGAACTTTTTGTAGGATCGAAGAAAAAATGTACTATTCCTGAAATTCCTTCAATTTAATTAGGATTTCAAGAAAATTATCAAAAGGTTCAGGTGTTACTGAAAGGATTAACTTAAAAATTAGAAAAAAAAAAAAATATTTGCATTGAATTTTATAATACGGTGAAAAAAATTTTCAGAATGAAATGCTTATACTTTTTATTGGAATATCTGTCTCAATATGTGTTTTACTAAACTATAAAACCGTTACGGGACAGAATGAAACAAATTAGCTAAAGAATTTTTTTAATGAAAAAAAATAACAAAAATACTTGAGGGTATCATTTAGTTTTGTTTATTACTGAGAAATAATGGTGATAACTGGATAACATTTATTCTGCTCCTTAATTGATACTTATATACATAATGTTGTAAATTGTAGTTATTACTGTCGATTTGTTTGGTTTTAGGAAGCCGGATTGAACTATGGAGATAATAAAGTTAATATGCTGAGTTCTTCAATGACGCTCTTCAAAAAAAAAAAAAAAAAAAAAATTCCTTCCTCCCTTATAGGAGCTCTAGATCAGGGGTCGGCAAAGTGGTCTACATCGACTTCTGGAGGTCGATATAGAATAATTAGGGGTCGATCCGATCTAGGGGGTCGATAAGGGGTTAATGAATGAAAACCAATGCTATTCAATCGTAAATTTATGGACAGCAACACTGTATGTACAATTTTCGTTTGGAATGCCCTTTTACAATTACAATATAGTAAACAAAAGTTTTTATAATAGATTTTAACTTATTTAATTTCTCATAACTGTATATATTTTTTAAATAATTATTTACTTTTTTTACCGTTGAAAGTATGTGCGTTTCGTAATGGGTTCTCATTCTCAGACTTGTGAGAATTATTTCTTGCTCCGTTTTGTTACAAGATGGCCCAAATTAGAGCACAACCTCTTAAATCATGATTGTTTGATAAGCTTTACGAGGAAAATGATTAACTATCAAACCAATTATTATTGCATACCGAAATATGATAGTTGTCAAGAGGTGCATGTTTACAAAAACTTGTTGGATTGTTTAAAAAATGATAGAAATTCTAAATGTAAGTAATCCTGCCTTAAGTGACGAATTGCAAAAAAAAAAATAAAAACAATGTTTGCTATTTGGCCTATGCATTTGCAAAGTTCAATGATATTCAAAAACGTCACCAAGGAAAAGATATTACATCAATTCAAGCACAAATAGATATTTTAAGCTCTCAAGATAAATTAAACTTTTTAAGTCTTATTATTACGTGAAAATTTTCAATACTTTTGAAATTTTCAACAATTGGATATAACCCGACGTAGAATTGGAAGTACATACAAATCATCTCCAAAAATTAAGCGATGATTTTAAATTGCGCTTTGGAGATATTAAAAATATAGGTATTCTAGAATGGACTAACGCGCCAATTTCTCTGCTCAAATTGAAAATAACGACCGTCATTTGAGAGTTGAAGTCATTGAATTATTAGTAGTCCTTGAAGCAAAGATGCTTTTTAATAATTTAACTGTGAGTAAATTTTGTACAATTATAAATATTAAGCAAAAATATCAAAAAATTGTAATACGGCATTTCTCTCTTTAATTGCATTCCCAAGCTCATGTGATGTTGAATCTAGTTTCAGTCATGTTAATTCTATTTTAATAAAGAAGAGAAATAAATGGAATGGGGAGCTCCGAGGTGAAGTAAGACTGGAATTAGCAAATTTTGAGCCAAATATTGCTCATCTAACCAAGAATCATCAAGCACATCCGTCTCATTGATTTATGTAAAAATTTGATTTTGTCAAAATAAAAAGAGAGAAAAAAACTTAACTGTTTCTTAAATGGTTTAATTTATTTAAGAAAGAGGTAAGTTTTTATTCTTTTATTTTTTTTATAGAGGGGTCGATTAGAGAATTTTAATTTTTTTTTTTGGGGGGAGGGATGATCCAAAAGTTTGGTAATCCCTGCTCTAGATGATGAGTATGTATATTGTGAATTCTTAAGAATAATACAAAAGAGTTAAGCTTCTATTTTGATTATTTTTTAGAGATAATTAAGGCTTTATGGAATTGCTACGGATTGAATCTAAGGCTTCTTGAAACAGAAAAAAAAAATCACTTTTAATAGCTGTAGCTTACATGATTATGTACATTAGAATCGGTTAATAGGCAAAGCAAATTTAATCGCTTAATTTTGTTATTTCTTAGTAATAATTAAAATTTTATGATACTCCTTATATTAAGAAGGGTGCGAAGAAACTTCCTAGTCTTATTTTTTTATGCATTTCAGTAATAGATTATTTAGTTGGGGTATAAATTCACTCACTCACTCACTCACTCACTCACTCACTCACAGATTTTTGTCAAAATGTTTTACTTAATTTTTGTTGCGTATTCAATGAAATCTGAAAAAAATACTGAGATCCGAGAAAAAGAAAGACATCAATGCAAAAAGAATATGTTTTAAGCTGTTACATATTTTCAAAAATCCATTACAAGAATTCTGAATTATTTTAAATGTCGGCATCATCTTATATATCACTGAATTGACGTATTCTATATAATCTATAATTATTTGAAGCTGTATCAATTTACCAAATTTTGCTGGTAAAAACTTATCTGTGTAAAATATCATCGCATTATTTCATTTATTTTAAAATTCTAAAAAAATAGTTTTTTTTGTAGATTTTTCTTAGTTTTTATTGTTTCATAGCTAAGTCTAAAGGTTGTATTTTCAACACTATTCCCCTATTGAGAAATTTAAGGCAGAGAAATAAAAGAGAAACTAGAAAGAAAATGATTATGAAATATAAAATCGATCGTTAAGTATACTTCTAACGAACCACAAAAATAAATTCATCACTTTGCTATCTTGGCTACCTTGTATTGATTCATACGAGTAATAATGCACTTAAAGTTTAGCCACTGTCCATACAATCTAAATAATTAGACAGCAAAATCTTTATCTTAATTTTTAGCCTATCAAGGGGTATTGTTTTAGTCAACTACAAATTGATCTCTCGAGCATTTTTCAAAGTAAAGAGTTTTCTGAATATCCTTTTCTTATGAATGAATGAATGAGGAAATGAGTGAGTAAACGAAAATGAATGAATGAGAAAATAAATAAGCCAGTGAATGAATGAGAAAATAAATAAGCCAGTGAATGAATGAGAAAATAAATAAGCCAGTGAATGAATGAGAAAATAAATAAGCCAGTGAATGAATGAGTAATGGAGTGAATGAACGAGTAAGTGATAAAATGAATCAGTCTATTGATCAAATTTTCATTTCATTGTCATATTATTGTTAGCTTTAATCATAATACTAGATCAATAAAAATATTAAACAATGTTAGTACCTTTGGTGGCTAAATCTGTTCTTTGCAAAACTTTGTATGAAACAACTTTTTTAAGATTTTATTATTCTTATTTCAGAACAATGAAAAATTAAAATAAATATTACGAGTGCGGACCACAACCTTTCACATGTCCATATCAGAGTCCTTAATAATACTTGTAAGCTGGAATATCTCTTAACACTAAACGTAAAGTGCTACAATGCTCTTTCTTTTCGGCGTAAGTTCATGTCCAACCTCTCTCTTCAAACTTTCCAATTTCTTTATTTACCTTCCAACAATTTAATATCGTAGCAGCTTATAAATTCCATGGATTAAACCCATTCACTTCATTTCTATACCTCAATTTTATTTTATATGTCACGGTTTATACGTAAGCAAGATTTCTCAAATCAAATAACGTCATAGTAAAGTACTAAAAGGTTAGTTAAAAGGGAAATACGAGTGAGAATATCGTTACAATTCCTTCTTATTCATTTCTTAATTCAAAATTTTTTTGTGTGAAATAAAACAATGGGTAAACGTTTTGTCATTTCATTACTAAAACTAAAATAAAAGTAAGGAATCTTGAAAATTGTTACTTCTAAAAACTTCTAACATTAAATAATTAAACGTGAAACTTCAAAATCAGATATTTCTCACATTTGTTTGATAATTATAAAATAATTGAGTATAATTTTAAACACTTTCTTTTTTCACTCAAAAACTAAACGAATAACATATATATTAATATATATATAATTTCAGAATAGTAAGAAATATTTTTGAGTTTAGAATAAAATCCATTTCAGTTGCTGATTTCAATCAAAAGGAAGTTTGAAGACCTTAAGTGATTTCTATAGAAAGTTTTTAAATCCCTTTTGAATAGGTTTCATAGAGTTATGTGCGAAACATATTTCTTTTACGATTAAAAACATCTGTCTATATTTTTAAAATTTTTACTCCAGTGAACTAATACAATATGAAGCTTTAAAGAAGTTTTTGAAAGGTTTTTTTTTCTGAGATACGTATTGGATTTTGGAAGACACTTTTGAAAACTCTTTTGAAGAAAAATATCCAACTATTTGAGAAAAAAGGATTTTTTCTTTAAAATCACTTGTGTACAGTATCGTGTCATGTTTTATACAAAAGAGAGTTGGACGGAATTCCACGGATACTTAAAATGCAAATATTAAATTTTATTTAGTTCGATTCGTATTATAAATACATTATCGAAAGAAAATTAAAAATTCTTTTTGAAGGTTCAAAAAAAAAAAAAAAAAAAAAAAAAAAAGAAGCATAAATACTAAAATTTAGGGGTGGGTGGTAAGTTTAGGGATGTAGACACAAAGGGTGATAGAATTTTGATTCAAATGAAGGAGTATCATTTTGCTCAGTTGTACAGCTAAAAACTTTTTACAGCTGTAAAATAATGAGCTGATTGTCTTAATTTTTTTTTTTTTTATTTTTCAATTTTTTTTATAAAATTCCTATTAGTTTGTAAAACTATAAAGCCAATTTTTTGACTTCATACATTCAAGCATTTATGAAGTTATTTTGTTTCCCTGATGAGTCAATTAATGATAAAAACGCCGTTGGTTTGAGTTAACATTCCACTATAAGCAATATGATAACTCTTAGTTAAGGGTCTCATAATATTGAATTAATTTTGGTCAATATAATAGTCGGTATCTCTCTATCTCCGTCTAGCCTCAAAAAGACCTTAGGGCTAAAATCCTCTTATTGATGTGATGCTGTCTCCAATTTTTCTGATGATGGCTCCGTTGTAGAATCATGACTGGAACCTGTGCATCGTCTAGAACAACGTTTCTAAAACTGAGGGTCGTGACCTCAAATATGGACTCAAAATGAAATGTAGGTTTTCGAAAATTTAATTTAGGTGCATGAATTTATAAAAACATGAGTCGAATTGTATTCTTATCGTGTTTAATGCTTTACATTTTCTGTGGAGCTCAATCATAAAATCGTAAAACTGGTTAAGGTGAGCTATGAATCATATTTACATATCGAAAAAATACACCTAAGCCTACATTAATGCGTTTTGCATTGCAATTTCAGCATATTTCGAAATCAAAATATGACTGTATACGCTTGATAAGTAACGTCGTGTTCAACACAGGCGAATAAGTCTCGGCCCTGATGCGAATAGTAAGTAAACGTATTCCTAGTGTAGTCAGTAGTTTCTGTTACGTTACAATTGTTTACATTACAAGAATAATATAGCGTATAACTTTAGTGTTTTATTCGATTAAGAAAGATATTTATTTCAATAATTATAAAAGAGAAATTATTTTATTTATATTTCAAAATAAAATTATTTTTTACTCAAGGATAATAAAAATTATAAGTATTTCATTTTAATTTAACAAAATATATTTTTAATAAAAATGGAATAAATTAGAATTTAAAGTTATTCATTAAATACTTTTTTTTTAATTAAATTAGAAATTAAACTATATGATTTTTATTTCATGTATGCTTATGTATGGGGGAAGGGTGTCGCTCAAAATTCTTAAGGGGGGAATCCTGACTGGAACCCATGTATCGTCTAGAACAACGTTTCTGAAACTGTAGGGTCACGACCCGAAATGCAGTCACGACTTACAGTGTTTCTTAAACTTCTTATTAGACTAAAAAGTTTAGAACCACTGATCTAGAATATTGTCATCAATGAAAATAGCGATTATGAACATGAACAACGTTTTAAGTTAACTGAGTGAAGTAGTCTAGTGGTCATCGCGAACTCACGGCCATCATTGTTTCCATAGAATCGTATATATATATATATATATATATATATATA